>JAUMJM010000440.1:0-29687 GCA_033558235.1 Neomorphus geoffroyi
CCCCAGTCCCTGCCCCTCCCAAGTCCCCAATCCCCTCCCATGTCCCCAGTCCCCTCCCCAGTCCCTGCCCCTCCCAAGTCCCCAATCCCCTCCCATGTCCCCAATCCCCTCCCAAGTCCCTGCCCCTCCCTTGTCCCCATTCCCCTACCCAGTCCCTGCCCCTCCCAAGTCCCTGCCCCTCCCATGTCCCCAGTCCCCTCCCCAATCCCTGTCCCTCCCAAGACCCCAGTCCCCTCCCCAATCCCTGTCCCTCCCAAGACCCCAGTCCCCTCCCCAGTCCCTGCCCCTCCCATTTCCCCGGTTCCCTTCCAAGACCCTGCACCTCCCATGTCCCCAGTCCCCTCCCAAGTCCCTGCCCCTCCCAAGTCCCCGCCCCTCCCATGTCCCCAGTCCCCTCCTAAGTCCCTGCCCCTCCCATGTCCCCATTCCCCTCCCCAGTCCCTGCCACTCCCCAGTCCCTGCCCCTCCCATGTCCCCAGTCCCCTCCCCAGTCCCTGCCCCTCCCAAGTCCCTGCCCCTCCCAAGTCCCTGCCCCTCCCAAGTCCCTGCCCCTCCCATGTCCCCAGTCCCCTCCCATGTCCCCAGTCCCCTCCCCAGTCCCTGCCAATCCCAAGTCCCTGCCCCTCCCATGTCCCCAGTCCCCTCCCAAGTCCCCAATCCCCTCCCATGTCCCCAGTCCCCTCCCCAGTCCCTGCCACTCCCAAGTCCCTGCCCCTCCCATGTCCCCAGTCCCCTCCCCAGTCCCTGCCCCTCCCATGTCCCCAGTCCCCTCCCCAGTCCCTGCCACTCCCAAGTCCCTGCCCCTCCCATGTCCCCAGTCCCCTCCCAAGTCCCCAATCCCCTCCCATGTCCCCAGTCCCCTCCACAGTCCCTGCCCCTCCCAAGTCCCTGCCCCTCCCAAGTCCCTGCCCCTCCCATGTCCCCAGTCCCCTCCCATGTCCCCAGTCCCCTCCCATGTCCCCAGTCCCCTCTCAAGTCCCCAATCCCCTCCCATGTCCCCAGTCCCCTCCCAAGTCCCTGCCACTCCCAAGTCCCTGCCACTCCCAAGTCCCTGCCCCTCCATGTCCCCAGTCCCCTCCCAAGTCCCCAATCCCCTCCCATGTCCCCAATCCCCTCCCATGTCCCCAGTCCCCTCCCCAGTCCCTGCCCCTCCCAAGTCCCTGCCCCTCCCATGTCCCCAGTCCCCTCCCAAGTCCCTGCCCCTCCCATGTCCCCAGTCCCCTCCCAAGTCCCTGCCCCTCCCATTTCCCCAGTCCCCTCCCAAGTCCCTGCCCCTCCCATGTCCCCAGTCCCCTCCGAAGTCCCTGCCCCTCCCAAGTCCCTGCCCCTCCCATGTCCCCAGTCCCCTCCCCAGTCCCTGCCACTCTCAAGTCCCTGCCCCTCCCATGTCCCCAGTCCCCTCCCAAGTCCCTGCCCCTCCCATGTCCCCAGTCCCCTCCCCAGTCCCTGCCCCTCCCAAGTCCCTGCCCCTCCCATGTCCCCAGTCCCCTCCCCAATCCCAGTCCCCTCCCAAGTCCCCAGTCCCCTCCCAAGTCCCCGCCCCTCCCAAGTCCCCGCCCCTCCCATGTCCCCAGTCCCCTCCCAAGTCCCCAATCCCCTCCCATGTCCCAGTCCCCTCTCCAGTCCCTGCCACTCCCAAGTCCCTGCCCCTCCCATGTCCCCAGTCCCCTCCCAAGTCCCCAATCCCCTCCCATGTCCCCAGTCCCCTCCCCAGTCCCTGCCACTCCCAAGTCCCTGCCCCTCCCATGTCCCCAGTCCCCTTCCAAGTCCCTGCCCCTCCCATGTCCCCAATCCCCTCCCCAGTCCCTGCCCCTCCCTTGTCCCCAGTCCCCACCCCAATTCCTGCCCCTCCCAAGACCCCAGTCCCCTCCCCAGTCCCTGCCCCTCCCAAGACCCCAGTCCCCTCCCCAGTCCCTGCCCCTCCCATGTCCCCAGTCCCCTCCCAAGTCCCTGCCCCTCCCATGTCCCCAGTCCCCTCCCCAGTCCCTGCCCCTCCCATATCCCCAGTCCCCTCCCAAGTCCCTGCCCCTCCCATGTCCCCAGTCCCCACCCAAGTCCCTGCCCCTCCCATGTCCCCAGTCCCTTCCCAAGTCCCTGCCCCTCCCATGTCCCCAGTCCCCACCCAAGTCCCTGCCCCTCCCATGTCCCCAGTCCCCTCCCAAGTCCCTGCCCCTCCCATGTCCCCAGTCCCCTCCCAAGTCCCTGCCCCTCCCATGTCCCCAGTCCCCTCCCAAGTCCCTGCCCCTCCCATGTCCCCAGTCCCCTCCCAAGTCCCTGCCCCTCCGAAGTCCCTGCCCCTCCCAAGTCCCTGCCACTCCCAAGTCCCTGCCCCTCCCATGTCCCCAGTCCCCTCCCCAGTCCCAGCCCTTCCCAAGTCCCTGCCCCTCCCATGTCCCCAGTCCCCTCCCAAGTCCCCAATCCCCTCCCATGTCCCCAGTCCCCTCCCCAGTCCCTGCCACTCCGAAGTCCCTGCCCCTCCCATGTCCCCAGTCCCTTCCCAAGTCCCTGCCCCTCCCATGTCCCCAGTCCCCTCCCCAATCCCTGCCCCTCCCAAGACCCCAGTCCCCTCCCCAGTCCCTGCCCCTCACATTTCCCCAGTCCCCTCCCCAGTCCCTGCCCCTCCCATGTCCCCAGTCCCCTCCCTAGTCCCTGCCCCTCCCATGTCCCCAGTCCCCTCCCAAGTCCCTGCCCCTCCCATGTCCCCAGTCCCCTCCCAAGTCCCTGCCCCTCCCATGTCCCCATTCCCCTCCCAAGTCCCTGCCCCTCCCAAGTCCTGCCCCTCCCATGTCCCCAGTCCCCTCCCCAGTCCCTGCCCTTCCCACGTCCCTGCCCCTCCCATGTCCCCAGTCCCCTCCCAAGTCCCCAATCCCCTCCCATGTCCCCAGTCCCCTCCCAAGTCCCTGCCCCTCCCATGTCCCCAGTCACCTCCCCAGTCCCTGCCACTCCCAAGTCCCTGCCCCTCCCATGTTACCACTCCCCTCCCAAGTCCCTGCCCCTCCCATGTCCCCAGTCCCCTCCCAAGTCCCTGCCCCTCCCATGTCCCCAGTCCCCTCCCATGTCCCCAGTCCCCTCCCAAGTCCCTGCCACTCCCAAGTCCCTGCCCCTCCCATGTCCCCAGTCCCCTCCCAAGTCCCCAATCCCCTCCCATGTCCCCAGTCCCCTCCCCAGTCCCTGCCACTCCCAAGTCTCTGTCCCTCCCATGTCCCCAGTCCCCTCCCAAGTCCCTGTCCCTCCCATGTCCCCAGTCCCCTCCCAAGTCCCTGCCCCTCCCATGTCCCCACTCCCCACCCAAGTCCCTGCCCCTCCCATGTCCCCAGTCCCCTCCCCAGTCCCTGCCCCTCCCAAGTCCCTGCCCCTCCCATGTCCCCAGTCCCCGCCCTAGTCCCTGCCCCTCCCATGTCCCCAGTCCCCTCCCAAGTCCCTGCCCCTCCCATGTCCCCAGTTCCCCCCTCCCTAGTCCCTGCCCCTCCCATGTCCCAGTCCCCACCCAAGTCCCTGCCCCTCCCATGTCCCCAGTCCCCACCCAAGTCCCTGCCCCTCCCATGTCCCCAGTCCCCTCCCAAGTCCCTGCCCCTCCCATGTCCCCAGTCCCCTCCCTAGTCCCTGCCCCTCCCATGTCCCCAGTCCCCACCCAAGTCCCTGCCCCTCCCATGTCCCCAGTCCCCACCCAAGTCCCTGCCCCTCCCATGTCCCCAGTCCCCACCCAAGTCCCTGCCCCTCCCATGTCCCCAGTCCCCCTCCCCAGTCCCTGCCACTCCCAAGTCCCTGCCCCTCCCATGTCCCCAGTCCACTCCCAAGTCCCCAATCCCCTCCCATGTCCCCAGTCCCCTCCCAGTCCCTGCC
Source organism: Neomorphus geoffroyi (assembly GCA_033558235.1). Lineage (NCBI taxonomy): Eukaryota > Metazoa > Chordata > Aves > Cuculiformes > Neomorphidae > Neomorphus > Neomorphus geoffroyi. The sequence goes on from JAUMJM010000440.1 coordinate 3,844, forward strand.
CCTCCCATGTCCCCAGTCCCCTCCCAAGTCCCTGCCCCTCCCATGTCCCCAGTCCCCTCCCAAGTCCCTGCCCCTCCCAAGTCCCTGCCCCTCCCATGTCCGCAGTCCCCTCCCCAGTCCCTGCCACTCCCAAGTCCCTGCCCCTCCCATGTCCCCAGTCCCCTCCCAAGTCCCCAATCCCCTCCCATGTCCCCAGTCCCCTCCCCAGTCCCTGCCATTCCCAAGTCCCTGCCCCTCCCATGTCCCCAGTCCCCTCCCAAGTCCCCAATCCCCTCCCATGTCCCCAGTCCCCTCCCCAGTCCCTGCCACTCCCAAGTCCCTGCCCCTCCCATGTCCCCAGTCCCCTCCCAAGTCCCCAGTCCCCTCCCAAGTCCCCAATCCCCTCCCATGTCCCCAGTCCCCTCCCCAGTCCCTGCCACTCCCAAGTCCCTTCCCCTCCCATGTCCCCAGTCCCCTCCCAAGTCCCCAATCCCCTCCCATTTCCCCAGTCCCCTCCCCAGTCCCTGCCACTCCTAAGTCCCTGCCCCTCCCATGTCCCCAGTCCCCTCCCCAGTCCCTTCCCCCTCCAAGTCCCTGCCCCTCCCATGTCCCCAGTCCCCTCCCAAGTCCCTGCCCCTCCCATGTCCCCAGTCCCCTCCCCAGTCCCCAATCCCCTCCCATGTCCCCAGTCCCCTCCCCAGTCCCTGCCCCTCCCAAGTCCCCAATCCCCTCCCATGTCCCCAGTCCCCTCCCAGTCCCTGCCACTCCCAAGTCCCTGCCCCTCCCATGTCCCCAGTCCCCTCCCAAGTCCCCAATCCCCTCCCATGTCCCCAGTCCCCTCCCCAGTCCCTGCCCCTCCCAAGACCCCAGTCCCCTCCCCAGTCCCTGCCCCTCCCATTTCCCCAGTCCCCTCCCAAGTCCCTGCCCCTCCCATGTCCCCAGTCCCCTCCCCAGTCCCTGCCCCTCCCAAGTCCCTGCCCCTCCCATGTCCCCAGTCCCCTCCCCAGTCCCTGCCCCTCCCAAGTCCCTGCCCCTCCCAAGTCCCCAATCCCCTCCCATGTCCCCAGTCCCCTCCCCAGTCCCTGCCACTCCCAAGTCCCTGCCCCTCCCATGTCCCCAGTCCCCTCCCAAGTCCCCAATCCCCTCCCATGTCCCCAGTCCCCTCCCAAGTCCCTGCCCCTCCCAAGACCCCAGTCCCCTCCCCAGTCCCTGTCCCTCCCATGTCCCCAGTCCCCTCCGCAGTCCCTGCCCCTCCCATTACCCCAGTCCCCTCCCCAGTCCGTGCCCCTCCCAAGTCCCTGCCCCTCCCATGTCCCCACTCCCCACCCAAGTCCCTGCCCCTCCCATGTCCCCAGTCCCCTCCCCAGTCCCTGCCCCTCCCATGTCCCCAGTCCCCTCCCAAGTCCCTGCCCCTCCCATGTCCCCAGTCCCCTCCCAAGTCCCTGCCCCTCCGAAGTCCCTGCCCCTCCCATATCCCCAGTCCCCTCCCCAGTCCCTGCCACTCCCAAGTCCCTGCCCCTCCCATGTCCCCAGTCCCCTCCCAAGTCCCTGCCCCTCCCATGTCCCCAGTCCCCTCCCAAGTCCCCAATCCCCTCCCATGTCCCCAGTCCCCTCCCCAGTCCCTGCCCCTCCCAAGTCCCCAATCCCCTCCCATGTCCCCAGTCCCCTCCCAAGTCCCTGCCCCTCCCATGTCCCCATTCCCCTTCCCAGTCCCTGCCCTTCCCAAGTCCCTGCCCCTCCCAAGTCCCCAGTCCCCTCCCAAGTCCCTGCCCCTCCCATGTCCCCAGTCCCCTCCCAAGTCCCTGCCCCTCCCATGTCCCCAGTCCCCTCCCCAGTCCCTGCCACTCCGAAGTCCCTGCCCCTCCCATGTCCCCAATCCCCTCCCAAGTCCCTGCCCCTCCCATGTCCCCATTCCCCTCCCCAGTCCCAGCCCTTCCCAAGTCCCTGCCCCTCCCATGTCCCCAGTCCCCTCCCAAGTCCCCAATCCCCTCCCATGTCCCCAGTCCCCTCCCCAGTCCCTGCCACTCCCAAGTCCCTGCCCCTCCCATGTCCCCAGTCCCCTCCCAAGTCCCCAATCCCCTCCCATGTCCCCAGTCCCCTCCCCAGTCCCTGCCACTCCCAAATCCCTGCCCCTCCCATGTCCCCAGTCCCCTCCCAGTCCCTGCCACTCCCAAGTCCCTGCCCCTCCCATGTCCCCAGTCCCCTCCCAAGTCCCCAATCCCCTCCCATGTCCCCAGTCCCCTCCCCAGTCCCTGCCACTCCCAAGTCCCTTCCCCTCCCATGTCCCCAGTCCCCTCCCAAGTCCCCAATCCCCTCCCATTTCCCCAGTCCCCTCCCCAGTCCCTGCCACTCCTAAGTCCCTGCCCCTCCCATGTCCCCAGTCCCCTCCCAAGTCCCTGCCCCTCCCATGTCCCCAGTCCCCTCCCCAGTCCCTTCCCCCCCCAAGTCCCTGCCCCTCCCATGTCCCCAGTCCCCTCCCAAGTCCCTGCCCCTCCCATGTCCCCAGTCCCCTCCCCAGTCCCTGCCACTCCCAAGTCCCTGCCCCTCCCATGTCCCCAGTCCCCTCCCAAGTCCCCAATCCCCTCCCCTGTCCCCAGTCCCCTCCCCAGTCCCTGCCCCTCCCAAGTCCCCAATCCCCTCCCATGTCCCCAGTCCCCTCCCCAGTCCCTGCCACTCCCAAGTCCCTGCCCCTCCCATGTCCCCAGTCCCCTCCCAAGTCCCCAATCCCCTCCCATGTCCCCAGTCCCCTCCCCAGTCCCTGCCCCTCCCAAGACCCCAGTCCCCTCCCCAGTCCCTGCCCCTCCCATGTCCCCAGTCCCCTCCCAAGTCCCTGCCCCTCCCATGTTCCCAGTCCCCTCCCCAGTCCCTGCCACTCCCAAGTCCCTGCCCCTCCCATGTCCCCAGTCCCCTCCCAAGTCCCTGACCCTCCCATGTCCCCAGTCCCCTCCCCAGTCCCTGCCCCTCCCAAGTCCCTGCCCCTCCCATGTCCCCAGTCCCCTCCCCAGTCCCTGCCCCTCCCAAGTCCCCAATCCCCTCCCAAGTCCCCAATCCCCTCCCATGTCCCCAGTCCCCTCCCCAGTCCCTGCCACTCCCAAGTCCCTGCCCCTCCCATGTCCCCAGTCCCCTCCCAAGTCCCCAATCCCCTCCCATGTCCCCAGTCCCCTCCCCAGTCCCTGCCACTCCCAAGTCCCTGCCCCTCCCATGTCCCCAGTCCCCTCCCAAGTCCCCAATCCCCTCCCATGTCCCCAGTCCCCTCCCAAGTCCCTGCCCCTCCCAAGACCCCAGTCCCCTCCCCAGTCCCTGTCCCTCCCATGTCCCCAGTCCCCTCCCCAGTCCCTGCCCCTCCCATTACCCCAGTCCCCTCCCCAGTCCGTGCCCCTCCCAAGTCCCTGCCCCTCCCATGTCCCCACTCCCCACCCAAGTCCCTGCCCCTCCCATGTCCCCAGTCCCCTCCCCAGTCCCTGCCCCTCCCATGTCCCCAGTCCCCGCCCTAGTCCCTGCCCCTCCCATGTCCCCAGTCCCCTCCCAAGTCCCTGCCCCTCCCATGTCCCCAGTCCCCTCCCAAGTCCCTGCCCCTCCGAGGTCCCTGCCCCTCCCATGTCCCCAGTCCCCTCCCCAGTCCCTGCCACTCCCAAGTCCCTGCCCCTCCCATGTCCCCAGTCCCCTCCCAAGTCCCCAATCCCCTCCCATGTCCCCAGTCCCCTCCCCAGTCCCTGCAACTCCCAAGTCCCTGCCCCTCCCATGTCCCCAGTCCCCTCCCAAGTCCCTGCCCCTCCCATGTCCCCATTCCCCTCCCCAGTCCCTGCCCTTCCCAAGTCCCTGCCCCTCCCAAGTCCCCAGTCCCCTCCCAAGTCCCTGCCCCTCCCATGTCCCCAGTCCCCTCCCCAGTCCCTGCCACTCCGAAGTCCCTGCCCCTCCCATGTCCCCAATCCCCTCCCAAGTCCCTGCCCCTCCCATGTCCCCATTCCCCTCCCCAGTCCCAGCCCTTCCCAAGTCCCTGCCCCTCCCATGTCCCCAGTCCCCTCCCAAGTCCCCAATCCCCTCCCATGTCCCCAGTCCCCTCCCCAGTCCCTGCCACTCCCAAGTCCCTGCCCCTCCCATGTCCCCAGTCCCCTCCCAAGTCCCCAATCCCCTCCCATGTCCCCAGTCCCCTCCCCAGTCCCTGCCCCTCCCAAGACCCCAGTCCCCTCCCCAGTCCCTGCCCCTCACATTTCCCCAGTCCCCTCCCAAGTCCCTGTCCCTCCCATTTCCCCAGTCCCCTCCCAAGTCCCTGCCCCTCCCATGTTCCCAGTCCCCTCCCCAGTCCCTGCCACTCCCAAGTCCCTGCCCCTCCCATGTCCCCAGTCCCCTCCCAAGTCCCTGACCCTCCCATGTCCCCAGTCCCCTCCCCAGTCCCTGCCCCTCCCAAGTCCCTGCCCCTCCCATGTCCCCAATCCCCTCCCCAGTCCCTGCCCCTCCCAAGTCCCTGCCCCTCCCATGTCCCCAGTCCCCTCCCAAGTCCCCAATCCCCTCCCATGTCCCCAGTCCCCTCTCCAGTCCCTGCCACTCCCAAGTCCCTGCCCCTCCCATGTCCCCAGTCCCCTCCCAAGTCCCCAATCCCCTCCCATGTCCCCAGTCCCCTCCCCAGTCCCTGCCACTCCCAAGTCCCTGCCCCTCCCATGTCCCCAGTCCCCTCCCAAGTCCCCAAACCCCTCCCATGTCCCCAGTCCCCTCCCAAGTCCCTGTCCCTCCCAAGACCCCAGTCCCCTCCCCAGTCCCTGTCCCTCCCATGTCCCCAGTCCCCTCCCCAGTCCCTGCCCCTCCCATTTCCCCAGTCCCCTCCTTAGTCCGTGCCCCTCCCAAGTCCCTGCCCCTCCCATGTCCCCAGTCCCCTCCCCAGTCCCTGCCCCTCCCATGTCCCCAGTCCCCGCCCTAGTCCCTGCCCCTCCCATGTCCCCAGTCCCCTCCCAAGTCCCTGCCCCTCCCATGTCCCCAGTCCCCACCCAAGTCCCTGCCCCTCCCATGTCCCCAGTCCCCTCCCAAGTCCCTGCCCCTCCCATGTCCCCAGTCCCCTCCCAAGTCCCTGTCCCTCCCATGTCCCCAGTCCCCTCCCAAGTCCCTGCCCCTCCGAAGTCCCTGCCCCTCCCATGTCCCCAGTCCCCTCCCAAGTCCCCAATCCCCTCCCATGTCCCCAGTCCCCTCCCCAGTCCCTGCCACTCCCAAGTCCCTGCCCCTCCCATGTCCCCAGTCCCCTCCCAAGTCCCCAATCCCCTCCCATGTCCCCAGTCCCCTCCCCAGTCCCTGCAACTCCCAAGTCCCTGCCCCTCCCATGTCCCCAGTCCCCTCCCAAGTCCCTGCCCCTCCCATGTCCCCATTCCCCTCCCCAGTCCCTGCCCTTCCCAAGTCCCTGCCCCTCCCATGTCCCCAGTCCCCTCCCAAGTCCCTGCCCCTCCCAAGTCCCTGCCCCTCCCATGTCCCCAGTCCCCTCCCCAGTCCCTGCCACTCCGAAGTCCCTGCCCCTCCCATGTCCCCAATCCCCTCCCAAGTCCCTGCCCCTCCCATGTCCCCATTCCCCTCCCCAGTCCCAGCCCTTCCCAAGTCCCTGCCCCTCCCATGTCCCCAGTCCCCTCCCAAGTCCCCAATCCCCTCCCATGTCCCCAGTCCCCTCCCCAGTCCCTGCCACTCCCAAGACCCTGCCCCTCCCATGTTACCAGTCCCCTCCCAAGTCCCCAATCCCCTCCCATGTCCCCAGTCCCCTCCCCAGTCCCTGCCACTCCCAAGTCCCTGCCCCTCCCATGTCCCCAGTCCCCTCCCAAGTCCCCAATCCCCTCCCATGTCCCCAGTCCCCTCCTCAGTCCCTGCCACTCCCAAGTCCCTGCCCCTCCCATGTCCCCAGTCCCCTCCCAAGTCCCCAATCCCCTCCCATGTCCCCAGTCCCCTCCCCAGTCCCTGCCACTCCCAAGTCCCTGCCCCTCCCATGTCCCCAGTCCCCTCCCAAGTCCCCAATCCCCTCCCATGTCCCCAGTCCCCTCCCCAGTCCCTGCCCCTCCCAAGACCCCAGTCCCCTCCCCAGTCCCTGCCCCTCCCAAGTCCCTGCCCCTCCCATGTCCCCAGTCCCCTCCCTAGTCCCTGCCCCTCCCATGTCCCCAGTCCCCACCCAAGTCCCTGCCCCTCCCATGTCCCCAGTCCCCACCCAAGTCCCTGCCCCTCCCATGTCCCCAGTCCCCTCCGAAGTCCCTGCCCCTCCCAAGTCCCTGCCCCTCCCATGTCCCCAGTCCCCTCCCCAGTCCCTGCCCCCCCATGTCCCCAGTCCCCTCCCAAGTCCCCAATCCCCTCCCATGTCCCCAGTCCCCTCCCCAGTCCCTGCCCCTCCCAAGACCCCAGTCCCCTCCCCAGTCCCTGCCCCTCCCATGTCCCCAGTCCCCTCCCCAGTCCCTGCCACTCCCAAGTCCCTGCCCCTCCCATGTCCCCAGTCCCCTCCCAAGTCCCCAATCCCCTCCAGTGTCCCCAGTCCCCTCCCCAGTCCCTGCCCCTCCCAAGTCCCTGCCCCTCCCATTTCCCCAGTCCCCTCCCAAGTCCCTGCCCCTCCCATGTCCCCAGTCCCCACCCAAGTCCCTGCACCTCCCATGTCCCCAGTCCCCTCCCAAGTCCCTGCCCCTCCCAAGTCCCTGCCCCTCCCATGTCCCCAGTCCCCTCCCCAGTCCCTGCCACTCCCAAGTCCATGCCCCTCCCATGTCCCCAGTCCCCTCCCAAGTCCCCAATCCCCTCCCATGTCCCCAGTCCCCTCCCCAGTCCCTGCCACTCCCAAGTCCCTGCCCCTCCCATGTCCCCAGTCCCCTCCCAAGTCCCCAATCCCCTCCCATGTCCCCAGTCCCCTCCCCAGTCCCTGCCACTCCTAAGTCCCTGCCCCTCCTATGTCCCCAGTCCCCTCCCAAGTCCCTGCCCCTCCCATGTTCCCAGTCCCCTCCCCTGTCCCTTCCCCCCCCAAGTCCCTGCCCCTCCCATGTCCCCAGTCCCCTCCCCAGTCCCTGTCACTCCCAAGTCCCTGCCCCTCCCATGTCCCCAGTCCCCTCCCAAGTCCCTGCCCCTCCCATGTCCCCAGTCCCCTCCCCAGTCCCTGCCCCTCCCAAGTCCCTGCCCCTCCCATGTCCCCAGTCCCCACCCAAGTCCCTGCACCTCCTATGTCCCCAGTCCCCTCCCCAGTCCCTGCCCCTCCCATGTCCCCAGTCCCCTCCCCAGTCCCTGCCCCTCCCAAGTCCCTGCCCCTCCCATGTCCCCAGTCCCCTCCCAAGTCCCTGCCCCTCCCATGTCCCCAGTCCCCTCCCAAGTCCCCAATCCCCTCCCATGTCCCCAGTCCCCTCTCCAGTCCCTGCCACTCCCAAGTCCCTGCCCCTCCCATGTCCCCAGTCCCCTCCCAAGTCCCCAATCCCCTCCCATGTCCCCAGTCCCCTCCCAAGTCCCTGCCCCTCCCATGTCCCCAATCCCCTCCCAAGTCCCTGTCCCTCCCAAGACCCCAGTCCCCTCCCCAGTCCCTGCCCCTCCCATTTCCCCAGTCCCCTCCCCAGTCCGTGCCCCTCCCAAGTCCCTGCCCCTCCCATGTCCCCAGTCCCCTCCCCAGTCCCTGCCCCTCCCATGTCCCCAGTCCCCTCCCCAGTCCGTGCCCCTCCCATGTCCCCACTCCCCACCCAAGTCCCTGCCCCTCCCATGTCCCCAGTCCCCTCCCCAGTCCCTGCCCCTCCCATGTCCCCAGTCCCCGCCCTAGTCCCTGCCCCTCCCATGTCCCCAGTCCCCTCCCAAGTCCCTGCCCCTCCCATGTCCCCAGTCCCCTCCCCAGTCCCTGCCCCTCCCATGTCCCCAGTCCCCTCCCATGTCCCCAGTCCCCTCCCAAGTCCCTGCCCCTCCCATGTTCCCAGTCCCCTCCCCTGTCCCTTCCCCCCCCAAGTCCCTGCCCCTCCCATGTCCCCAGTCCCCTCCCCAGTCCCTGCCACTCCCAAGTCCCTGCCCCTCCCATGTCCCCAGTCCCCTCCCAAGTCCCTGCCCCTCCCATGTCCCCAGTCCCCTCCCAAGTCCCTGACCCTCCCATGTCCCCAGTCCCCTCCCCAGTCCCTGCCCCTCCCAAGTCCCTGCCCCTCCCATGTCCCCAGTCCCCACCCAAGTCCCTGCACCTCCTATGTCCCCAGTCCCCTCCCCAGTCCCTGCCCCTCCCATGTCCCCAGTCCCCTCCCCAGTCCCTGCCCCTCCCAAGTCCCTGCCCCTCCCATGTCCCCAGTCCCCTCCCAAGTCCCCAATCCCCTCCCATGTCCCCAGTCCCCTCTCCAGTCCCTGCCACTCCCAAGTCCCTGCCCCTCCCATGTCCCCAGTCCCCTCCCATGTCCCCAGTCCCCTCCCAAGTCCCCAATCCCCTCCCATGTCCCCAGTCCCCTCCCAAGTCCCTGCCCCTCCCATGTCCCCAATCCCCTCCCAAGTCCCTGCCCCTCCCATGTCCCCAGTCCCCTCCCCAGTCCCTGCCCCTCCCATGTCCCCAGTCCCCTCCCCAGTCCGTGCCCCTCCCATGTCCCCACTCCCCACCCAAGTCCCTGCCCCTCCCATGTCCCCAGTCCCCTCCCCAGTCCCTGCCCCTCCCATGTCCCCAGTCCCCGCCCTAGTCCCTGCCCCTCCCATGTCCCCAGTCCCCTCCCAAGTCCCTGCCCCTCCCATGTCCCCAGTCCCCTCCCCAGTCCCTGCCACTCCCAAGTCCCTGCCCCTCCCGTGTCCCCAGTCCCCTCCCAAGTCCCCAATCCCCTCCCATGTCCCCAGTCCCCTCCCAAGTCCCTGCCCCTCCCATGTCCCCATTCCCCTCCCCAGTCCCTGCCCTTCCCAAGTCCCTGCCCCTCCCATGTCCCCAGTCCCCTCCCAAGTCCCTGCCCCTCCCATGTCCCCAGTCCCCTCCCATGTCCCCAGTCCCCTCCCAAGTCCCCAATCGCCTCCCATGTCCCCAGTCCCCTCCCCAGTCCCTGCCACTCCGAAGTCCCTGCCCCTCCCATGTCCCCAATCCCCTCCCAAGTCCCTGCCCCTCCCTTGTCCCCATTCCCCTCCCCAGTCCCTGCCCCCCCCAAGTCCCTGCCCCTGCCATGTCCCCAGTCCCCTCCAAAGTCCGCAATCCCCTTCCATGTCCCCAGTCCCCTCCCCAGTCCCTGCCACTCCCAAGTCCCTGCCCCTCCCATGTCCCCAGTCCCCTCCCAAGTCCCCAATCCCCTCCCATGTCCCCAGTCCCCTCCTCAGTCCCTGCCACTCCCAAGTCCCTGCCCCTCCCATGTCCCCAGTCCCCTCCCAAGTCCCCAATCCCCTCCCATGTCCCCAGTCCCCTCCCCAGTCCCTGCCACTCCCAAGTCCCTGCCCCTCCCATGTCCCCAGTCCCCTCCCAAGTCCCCAATCCCCTCCCATGTCCCCAGTCCCCTCCCCAGTCCCTGCCACTCCCAAGTCCCTGCCCCTCCCATGTCCCAGCCCTTCCCAAGTCCCTGCCCCTCCCATATCCCCACTCCCCTCCCAAGTCCCCAATCACCTCCCATGTCCCCAGTCCCCTCCCCAGTCCCTGCCACTCCCGAGACCCTGCCCCTCCCATGTCCCCAATCCCCTCCCAAGTCCCTGCCCCTCCCATGTCCCCAGTCCCCTCCCAAGTCCCTGCCCCTCCCATGTCCCCAGTCCCCTCCCCAGTCCCTGCCCCTCCCATGTCCCCAGTCCCCTCCCAAGTCCCTGCCCCTCCCAAGTCCCTGCCCCTCCCATGTCCCCAGTCCCCTCCCTAGTCCCTGCCCCTCCCATGTCCCCACTCCCCACCCAAGTTCCTGCCCCTCCCATGTCCCCAGTCCCCACCCAAGTCCCTGCCCCTCCCATGTCCCCAGTCCCCTCCCTAGTCCCTGCCCCTCCCATGTCCCCAGTCCCCACCCAAGTCCCTGCCCCTCCCATGTCCCCAGTCCCCTCCCAAGTCCCTGCCCCTCCCATGTCCCCAGTCCCCTCCCTAGTCCCTGCCCCTCCCATGTCCCCAGTCCCCACCCAAGTCCCTGCCCCTCCCATGTCCCCAGTCCCCTCCCAAGTCCCTGCCCCTCCCAAGTCCCTGCCCCTCCCATGTCCCCAGTCCCCTCCCCAGTCCCTGCCACTCCCAAGTCCCTGCCCCTCCCATGTCCCCAGTCCCCTCCCAAGTCCCCTATCCCCTCCCATGTCCCCAGTCCCCTCCCCAGTCCCTGCCACTCCCAAGTCCCTGCCCCTCCCATGTCCCCAGTCCCCTCCCAAGTCCCCAGTCCCCTCCCCAGTCCCTGCCACTCCCAAGACCCTGCCCCTCCCATGTCCCCAGTCCCCACCCAAGTCCCTGCCCCTCCCATGTCCCCAGTCCCCTCCCAAGTCCCTGACCCTCCCAAGTCCCTGCCCCTCCCATGTCCCCAGTCCCCTCCCAAGTCCCTGCCCCTCCCATGTCCCCAGTCCCCACCCAAGTCCCTGCCTCTCCCATGTCCCCAGTCCCCTCCCAAGTTCCTGCCCCTCCCAAGTCCCTGCCCCTCCCATGTCCCCAGTCCCCTCCCAAGTCCCTGCCCCTCCCATGTCCCCATTCCCCTCCCAAGTCCCTGCCCTTCCCAAGTCCCTGCCCCTCCCATGTCCCCAGTCCCCTCCCAAGTCCCCAATCCCCTCCCATGTCCCCAGTCCCCTCCCAAGTCCCTGCCCCTCCCATGTACCCAGTCCCCTCCCCAGTCCCTGCCACTCCCAAGTCCCTGCCCCTCCCATGTCCCCAGTCCCCTCCCAAGTCCCTGCCCCTCCCATGTCCCCAGTCCCCTCCCCAGTCCCTGCCCCTCCCAAGTCCCTGCCCCTCCCATTTCCCCAGTCCCCTCCCCAGTCCCTGCCCCTCCCATGTCCCCAGTCCCCTCCCCAGTCCCTGCCCCTCCCATTTCCCCAGTCCCCTCCCAAGTCCCTGCCCCTCCCATGTCCCCAGTCCCCTCCCAAGTCCCTGCCCCTCCCAAGTCCCTGCCCCTCCCATGTCCCCAGTCCCCTCCCCAGTCCCTGCCCCTCCCAAGTCCCTGCCCCTCCCATTTCCCCAGTCCCCTCCCCAGTCCCTGCCCCTCCCATGTCCCCAGTCCCCTCCCCTGTCCCTGCCCCTCCCAAGTCCCTGCCCCTCCCATGTACGCAGTCCCCTCCCTAGTCCCTGCCCCTCCCATGTCCCCAGTCCCCTCCCAAGTCCCCAATCCCCTCCCATGTCCCCAGTCCCCTCCCCAGTCCCTGCCACTCCCAAGTCCCTGCCCCTCCCATGTCCCCAGTCCCCTCCCAAGTCCCCAATCCCCTCCCATGTCCCCAGTTCCCTCCCCAGTCCCTGCCACTCCCAAGTCCCTGCCCCTCCTATGTCCCCAGTCCCCTCCCAAGTCCCTGTCCCTCCCATGTCCCCATTCCCCTCCCTAGTCCCTGCCCTTCCAAGTCCCTGCCCCTCCCATGTCCCCAGTCCCCACCCAAGTCCCTGCCCCTCCCATGTCCCCAGTCCCCTCCCAAGTCCCTGCCCCTCCCAAGTCCCTGCCCCTCCCATGTCCCCAGTCCCCTCCCCAGTCCCTGCCACTCCCAAGTCCCTGCCCCTCCCATGTCCCCGGTCCTCTCCCAAGTCCCCAATCCCCTCCCATGTACCCAGTCCCCTCCCAAGTCCCTTCCCCTCCCAAGTCCCTGCCCCTCCCAAGTCCCCAGTCCCCTCCCCAGTCCCTGCCACTCCCAAGTCCCTGCCCCTCCCATTTCCCCAGTCCCCCTCCCAAGTCCCTGCCCCTCCCATGTCCCCAGTCCCCTCCCCAGTCCCTGCCCCTCCCAAGTCCCTGCCCCTCCCATGTCCCCAGTCCCCTCCCCAGTCCCTGCCACTCCCAAGTCCCTGCCCCTCCCATGTCCCCAGTCCCCTCCCAAGTCCCTGCCCCTCCCATGTACCCAGTCCCCTCCCAAGTCCCTGCCCCTCCCAAGACCCCAGTCCCCTCCCCAGTCCCTGCCCCTCCCAAGACCCCAGTCCCCTCCCCAGTCCCTGCCACTCCCAAGTCCCTGCCCCTCCTATGTCCCCAGTCCCCTCCCAAGTCCCTGCCCCTCCCATGTCCCCAGTCTCCTCCCAAGTCCCCAATCCCCTCCCATGTCCCCAGTCCCCTCCCCAGTCCCTGCCACTCCCAAGACCCTGCCCCTCCCATGTTACCAGTCCCCTCCCAAGTCCCTGCTCCTCCCATGTCCCCAGTCCCCTCCCAAGTCCCTGCCCCTCCCATGTCCCCAGTCCCCTCCCCAGTCCCTGCCCCTCCCATGTCCCCCAGTCCCCTCCCCAGTCCCTGCCCCTCCCATGTCCCCAGTCCCCTCCCAAGTCCCTGCCCCTCCCATGTCCCCAGTTTACTCCCAAGTCCCTACCCCTCCTATGTCCCCAGTCCCCTCCCCAGTCCCCGCCCCTCCCAAGTCCCTGCCCCTCCCATGTCCCCAGTCCCCTCCCCTGTCCCTGCCCTTCCCAAGTCCCTGCCCCTCAAATGTCCCCAGTCCCCTCCCAAGTCCCCAATCCCCTCCCATGTCCCCAGTCCCCTCCCAAGTCCCTGCCCCTCCTATGTCCCCAGTCCCCTCCCAAGTCTCTGCCCCTCCATGTCCCCAGTCCCCTCCCAGTCCCTGCCCCTCCCAAGTCCCTCCCCCTCAAATGTCCCCAGTCCCCTCCAAAGTCCCCAATCCCCTCCCATGTCCCCAGTCCCCTCCCCAGTCCTTGCCCCTCCCATGTCCCCAGTCCCCTCCCAAGTCCCTGCCCCTCCCATGTCCCCAGTCCCCACCCAAGTCCCTGCCCCTCCCATGTCCCCAGTCCCCTCCCCAGTCCCTGCCCCTCCTATGTCCCCAGTCCCCTCCCCAGTCCTTGCTCCTCCCATGTCCCCAGTCCCCTCCCGAGTCCCTGCCGCTCCCATGTCCCCAGTCCCCACCCAAGTCCCTGCCCCTCCCATGTCCCCAGTCCCCTCCCGAGTCCCTGCCCCTCCCATGTCCCCAGTCCCCTCCCCAGTCCCTGCCCCTCCTATGTCCCCAGTCCCCTCCCCAGTCCCTGCCCCTCCCATGTCCCCAGTCCCCTCCCGAGTCCCTGCCGCTCCCATGTCCCCAGTCCCCTCCCCAGTCCCTGCCGCTCCCATGTCCCCAGTCCCCTCCAAAGTCCCCAATCCCCTCCCATGTCCCCAGTCCCTTCCCAAGTCCCCTGCCCCTCCCATGTCCCCAGTCCCCTCCCCAGTCCCTGCCGCTCCCATGTCCCCAGTCCCCTCCAAAGTCTCCAATCCCCTCCCATGTCCCCAGTCCCCACCCAAGTCCCTGCCCCTCCCATTTCCCCAGTCCCCTCCCCAGTCCCTGCCCTCGCCAGTCCCTGCCTCCCCATGTCCCCAGTCCCCACCCAAGTCCCTGCCCCTCCCAAGTCCCTGCCCCTCCCATTTCCCCAGTCCCCTCCCAAGTCCCTGCCCCTCCCATGTCCCCAGTCCCCTCTCCAGTCCCTGCCACTCCCAAGTCCCTGCCCCTCCCATGTCCCCAGTCCCCTCCCAAGTCCCCAATCCCCTCCCATGTCCCCAGTCCCCTCCCCAGTCCCTGCCACTCCCAAGTCCCTGCCCCTCCCATGTCCCCAGTCCCCTCCCAAGTCCCCAATCCCCTCCCATGTCCCCAGTCCCCTCCCCAGTCCCTGCCACTCCCAAGTCCCTGCCCCTCCCATGTCCCCAGTCCCCTCCCAAGTCCCCAATCCCCTCCCATGTCCCCAGTCCCCTCCCCAGTCCCTGCCCCTCCCATGTCCCCAGTCCCCTCCCCAGTCCCTGCCCCCCCCAAGTCCCTGCCCCTCCCATGTCCCCAGTCCCCTCCCCAGTCCCTGCCACTCCCAAGTCCCTGCCCCTCCCATGTCCCCAGTCCCCTCCCAAGTCCCTGACCCTCCCATGTCCCCAGTCCCCTCCCCAGTACCTGCCCCTCCCAAGTCCCTGCCCCTCCCATGTCCCCAGTCCCCTCCCCCGTCCCTGCCACTCCCAAGACCCTGCCCCCTCCCATGTCCCCAGTCCCCTCCCAAGTCCCTGCCCCTCCCATGTCCCCAGTCCCCTCCCCAGTCCCTGCCACTCCCAAGTCCCTGCCCCTCCCATGTCCCCAGTCCCCTCCCAAGTCCCTGCCACTCCCAAGTCCCTGCCCCTCCCATGTCCCCAGTCCCCTCCCCAGTCCCTGCCCCTCCCATGTCCCCACTCCCCACCCAAGTCCCTGCCCCTCCCATGTCCCCAGTCCCCTCCCAAGTCCCTGCCCCTCCCAAGTCCCTGCCCCTCCCATGTCCCCAGTCCCCTCCAAGTCCCTGCCCCTCCCAAGTCCCTGCCCCACCCAAGTCCCCAATCCCCTCCCATGTCCCCAGTCCCCTCCCCAGTCCCTGCCACTCCAAGTCCCTGCCCCTCCCATGTCCCCAGTCCCCTCCCAAGTCCCCAATCCCCTCCCATGTCCCCAGTCCCCTCCCCAGTCCCTGCCACTCCCAAGTCCCTGCCCCTCCCATGTCCCCAGTCCCCTCCCAAGTCCCCAATCCCCTCCCATGTCCCCAGTCCCCTCCCCAGTCCCTGCCACTCCCAAGTCCCTGCCCCTCCCATGTCCCCAGTCCCCTCCCAAGTCCCCAATCCCCTCCCATGTCCCCAGTCCCCTCCCCAGTCCCTGCCCCTCCCAAGACCCCAGTCCCCTCCCAAGTCCCTGCCCCTCCCATGTCCCCAGTCCCCTCCCCAGTCCCTGCCCCTCCCAAGTCCCTGCCCCTCCCATGTCCCCAGTCCCCTCCCCAGTCCCTGCCACTCCAAGTCCCTGCCCCTCCCATTTCCCCAGTCCCCTCCCCAGTCCCTGCCCCTCCTATGTCCACAGTCCCCTCCCCAGTCCCTGCCCCTCCCATGTCCCCAGTCCCCTCTCCAGTCCCTGCCCTTCCCAAGTCCCTGCCCCTCCCAAGTCCCCAATCCCCTCCCATGTCCCCAGTCCCCTCCCAAGTCCCTGCCCCTCCCATGTACCCAGTCCCCTCCCTAGTCCCTGCCCCTCCCATGTCCCCAGTCCCCTCCCAAGTCCCCAATCCCCTCCCATGTCCCCAGTCCCCCTCCCCAGTCCCTGCCACTCCCAAGTCCCTGCCCCTCCCATGTCCCCAGTCCCCTCCCAAGTCCCCAATCCCCTCCCATGTCCCCAGTCCCCTCCCCAGTCCCTGCCACTCCCAAGTCCCTGCCCCTCCCATGTCCCCAGTCCCCTCCCAAGTCCCCAATCCCCTCCCATGTCCCCAGTCCCCTCCCCAGTCCCTGCCACTCCCAAGTCCCTGCCCCTCCCATGTCCCCAGTCCCCTCCCAAGTCCCCAATCCCCTCCCATGTCCCCAGTCCCCTCCCCAGTCCCTGCCCCTCCCATGTCCCCAGTCCCCACCCAAGTCCCTGCCCCTCCCATGTCCCCAGTCCCCTCCCTAGTCCCTGCCCCTCCCATGTCCCCAGTCCCCTCCGAAGTCCCTGCCCCTCCCAAGTCCCTGCCCCTCCCATGTCCCCAGTCCCCTCCGAAGTCCCTGCCCCTCCCAAGTCCCTGCCCCTCCCATGTCCCCAGTCCCCTCCCCAGTCCCTGCCCCTCCCATGTCCCCAGTCCCCTCCCAAGTCCCCAATCCCCTCCCATGTCCCCAGTCCCCTCCCAAGTCCCTGCCCCTCCCAAGTCCCTGCCCCTCCCATGTCCCCAGTCCCCACCCAAGTCCCTGCCCCTCCCATGTCCCCAGTCCCCTCCCAAGTCCCTGCCCCTCCCAAGTCCCTGCCCCTCCCATGTCCCCAGTCCCCTCCCAAGTCCCCAGTCCCCTCCCCAGTCCCTGCCACTCCCAAGTCCCTGCCCCTCCCATGTCCCCAGTCCCCTCCCAAGTCCCTGCCCCTCCCATGTCCCCATTCCCCTCCCCAGTCCCTGCCCTTCCCAAGTCCCTGCCCCTCCCATGTCCCCAGTCCCCTCCCAAGTCCCCAATCCCCTCCCATGTCCCCAGTCCCCTCCCCAGTCCCTGCCACTCCCAAGACCCCAGTCCCCTCCCAAGTCCCTGCCCCTCCCATGTTACCAGTCCCCTCCCCAGTCCCTGCCCCTCCCATGTCCCCAGTCCCCTCCCCAGTCCCTGCCCCTCCCCAGTCCCTGCCCCTCCCATGTCCCCAGTCCCCTCCCAAGTCCCTGACCCTCCCATGTCCCCAGTCCCCTCCCCAGTACCTGCCCCTCCCAAGTCCCTGCCCCTCCCATGTCCCCACTCCCCTCCCAAATCCCCAATCCCCTCCCATGTCCCCAGTCCCCTCCCAAGTCCCTGCCCCTCCCATGTCCCCAGTCCCCACCCAAGTCCCTGCCCCTCCCATGTCCCCAGTCCCCTCCCCCGTCCCTGCCACTCCCAAGACCCTGCCCCTCCCATGTCCCCAGTCCCCTCCCAAGTCCCTGCCCCTCCCATGTCCCCAGTCCCCTCCCCAGTCCCTGCCACTCCCAAGTCCCTGCCCCTCCCATGTCCCCAGTCCCCTCCCAAGTCCCTGCCACTCCCAAGTCCCTGCCCCTCCCATGTCCCCAGTCCCCTCCCCAGTCCCTGCCCCTCCCATGTCCCCACTCCCCACCCAAGTCCCTGCCCCTCCATGTCCCCAGTCCCCTCCCAAGTCCCTGCCCCTCCCAAGTCCCTGCCCCTCCCATGTCCCCAGTCCCCTCCCAAGTCCTGCCCCACCCAAGTCCCCAATCCCCTCCCATGTCCCCAGTCCCCTCCCCAGTCCCTGCCACTCCCAAGTCCCTGCCCCTCCCATGTCCCCAGTCCCCTCCCAAGTCCCCAATCCCCTCCCATGTCCCCAGTCCCCTCCCCAGTCCCTGCCACTCCCAAGTCCCTGCCCCTCCCATGTCCCCAGTCCCCTCCCAAGTCCCCAATCCCCTCCCATGTCCCCAGTCCCCTCCCAGTCCCTGCCACTCCCAAGTCCCTGCCCCTCCCATGTCCCCAGTCCCCTCCCAAGTCCCCAATCCCCTCCCATGTCCCCAGTCCCCTCCCCAGTCCCTGCCACTCCCAAGTCCCTGCCCCTCCCATGTCCCCAGTCCCCTCCCAAGTCCCCAATCCCCTCCCATGTCCCCAGTCCCCTCCCCAGTCCCTGCCACTCCCAAGTCCCTGCCCCTCCCATGTCCCCAGTCCCCTCCCAAGTCCCCAATCCCCTCCCATGTCCCCAGTCCCCTCCCCAGTCCCTGCCCCTCCCATGTCCCCAGTCCCCACCCAAGTCCCTGCCCCTCCCATGTCCCCAGTCCCCTCCCTAGTCCCTGCCCCTCCCATGTCCCCAGTCCCCTCCAAAGTCCCTGCCCCTCCCAAGTCCCTGCCCCTCCCATGTCCCCAGTCCCCTCCGAAGTCCCTGCCCCTCCCAAGTCCCTGCCCCTCCCATGTCCCCAGTCCCCTCCCCAGTCCCTGCCCCTCCCATGTCCCCAGTCCCCTCCCAAGTCCCCAATCCCCTCCCATGTCCCCAGTCCCCTCCCCAGTCCCTGCCCCTCCCAAGTCCCTGCCCCTCCCATGTCCCCAGTCCCCTCCCAAGTCCCTGCCCCTCCCAAGTCCCTGCCCCTCCCATGTCCCCAGTCCCCACCCAAGTCCCTGCCCCTCCCATGTCCCAGTCCCCTCCCAAGTCCCTGCCCCTCCCATGTCCCCAGTCCCCTCCCAAGTCCCCAGTCCCCTCCCCAGTCCCTGCCACTCCCAAGTCCCTGCCCCTCCCATGTCCCCAGTCCCCTCCCAAGTCCCTGCCCCTCCCATGTCCCCATTCCCCTCCCCAGTCCCTGCCCTTCCCAAGTCCCTGCCCCTCCCATGTCCCCAGTCCCCTCCCAAGTCCCCAATCCCCTCCCATGTCCCCAGTCCCCTCCCCAGTCCCTGCCACTCCCAAGACCCCAGTCCCCTCCCAAGTCCCTGCCCCTCCCATGTTACCAGTCCCCTCCCCAGTCCCTGCCCCTCCCATGTCCCCAGTCCCCTCCCAAGTCCCTGCCCCTCCCATGTCCCCAGTCACCTCCCCAGTCCCTGCCACTCCCAAGTCCCTGCCCCTCCCATGTCCCCAGTCCCCTCCCAAGTCCCTGCCCCTCCCAAGTCCCTGACCCTCCCATGTCCCCAGTCCCCTCCCCAGTCCCTGCCCCTCCCCAGTCCCTGCCCCTCCCATGTCCCCAGTCCCCTCCCCAGTCCCTGCCACTCCCAAGTCCCTGCCCCTCCCATGTCCCCAGTCCCCTCCCAAGTCCCCAATCCCCTCCCATGTCCCCAGTCCCCTCCCCAGTCCCTGCCACTCCCAAGTCCCTGGTCCTCCCATGTCCCCAGTCCCCTCCCAAGTCCCCAATCCCCTCCCATGTCCCCAGTCCCCTCCCCAGTCCCTGCCCCTCCCAAGACCCCAGTCCCCTCCCCAGTCCCTGCCCCTCCCAAGTCCCCAGTCCCCTCCCAAGTCCCTGCCCCTCCCATGTCCCCAGTCCCCTCCCAAGTCCCTGCCCCTCCCAAGTCCCTGCCCCTCCCAAGTCCCTGCCCCTCCCAAGTCCCTGCCCCTCCATGTCCCCAGTCCCCTCCCAGTCCCTGCCCTTCCCAAGTCCCTGCCCCTCCCATGTCCCCAGTCCCCTCCCAAGTCCCCAATCCCCTCCCATGTCCCCAGTCCCCTCCCCCAGTCTTGCCACTCCCAAGTCCCTGCCCCTCCCATGTCCCCAGTCCCCTCCCAAGTCCCCAATCCCCTCCCATGTCCCCAGTCCCCTCCCCAGTCCCTGCCACTCCCAAGTCCCTGCCCCTCCCATGTCCCCAGTCCCCTCCCAAGTCCCCAATCCCCTCCCATGTCCCCAGTCCCCTCCCCAGTCCCTGCCACTCCCAAGACCCCAGTCCCCTCCCAAGTCCCTGCCCGTCCCATGTCCCCAGTCCCCTCCCCCAGTCCCTGCCCCTCCCCAGTCCCTGCCCCTCCCATGTCCCCAGTCCCCTCTCCAGTCCCTGCCCTTCCCAAGTCCCTGCCCCTCCCAAGTCCCCAATCCTCTCCCATGTCCCCAGTCCCCTCCCAAGTCCCTGCCCCTCCCATGTACCCAGTCCCCTCCCTAGTCCCTGCCCCTCCCATGTCCCCAGTCCCCTCCCAAGTCCCCAATCCCCTCCCATGTCCCCAGTCCCCTCCCCAGTCCCTGCCACTCCCAAGTCCCTGCCCCTCCCATGTCCCCAGTCCCCTCCCAAGTCCCCAATCCCCTCCCATGTCCCCAGTCCCCTCCCCAGTCCCTGCCACTCCCAAGTCCCTGCCCCTCCCATGTCCCCAGTCCCCTCCCAAGTCCCCAATCCCCTCCCATGTCCCCAGTCCCCTCCCCAGTCCCTGCCCTTCCCACGTCCCTGCCCCTCCCATGTCCCCAGTCCCCTCCCAAGTCCCCAATCCCCTCCCATGTCCCCAGTCCCCTCCCAAGTCCCTGCCCCTCCCATGTCCCCAGTCACCTCCCCAGTCCCTGCCACTCCCAAGTCCCTGCCCCTCCCATGTTACCACTCCCCTCCCAAGTCCCTGCCCCTCCCATGTCCCCAGTCCCCTCCCAAGTCCCTGCCCCTCCCATGTCCCCAGTCCCCTCCCATGTCCCCAGTCCCCTCCCAAGTCCCTGCCCCTCCCAAGTCCCTGCCCCTCCCATGTCCCCAGTCCCCTCCCCAGTCCCTGCCACTCCCAAGTCCCTGCCCCTCCCATGTCCCCAGTCCCCTCCCAAGTCCCCAATCCCCTCCCATGTCCCCAGTCCCCTCCCCAGTCCCTGCCACTCCCAAGTCCCTGTCCCTCCCATGTCCCCAGTCCCCTCCCAAGTCCCTGTCCCTCCCATGTCCCCAGTCCCCTCCCAAGTCCCTGCCCCTCCCATGTCCCCACTCCCCACCCAAGTCCCTGCCCCTCCCATGTCCCCAGTCCCCTCCCCAGTCCCTGCCCCTCCCAAGTCCCTGCCCCTCCCATGTCCCCAGTCCCCGCCCTAGTCCCTGCCCCTCCCATGTCCCCAGTCCCCTCCCAAGTCCCTGCCCCTCCCATGTCCCCAGTCCCCTCCCTAGTCCCTGCCCCTCCCATGTCCCCAGTCCCCACCCAAGTCCCTGCCCCTCCCATGTCCCCAGTCCCCTCCCTAGTCCCTGCCCCTCCCATGTCCCCAGTCCCCTCCCTAGTCCCTGCCCCTCCCATGTCCCCAGTCCCCACCCAAGTCCCTGCCCCTCCCATGTCCCCAGTCCCCTCCCAAGTCCCTGCCCCTCCCATGTCCCCAGTCCCCTCCCTAGTCCCTGCCCCTCCCATGTCCCCAGTCCCCACCCAAGTCCCTGCCCCTCCCATGTCCCCAGTCCCCACCCAAGTCCCTGCCCCTCCCATGTCCCCAGTCCCCACCCAAGTCCCTGCCCCTCCCATGTCCCCAGTCCCCTCCCCAGTCCCTGCCACTCCCAAGTCCCTGCCCCTCCCATGTCCCCAGTCCACTCCCAAGTCCCCAATCCCCTCCCATGTCCCCAGTCCCCTCCCCAGTCCCTGCCCCTCCCATGTCCCCAGTCCCCTCCCAAGTCCCTGCCCCTCCCATGTCCCCAGTCCCCTCCCAAGTCCCTGCCCCTCCCAAGTCCCTGCCCCTCCCATGTCCGCAGTCCCCTCCCCAGTCCCTGCCACTCCCAAGTCCCTGCCCCTCCCATGTCCCCAGTCCCCTCCCAAGTCCCCAATCCCCTCCCATGTCCCCAGTCCCCTCCCCAGTCCCTGCCATTCCCAAGTCCCTGCCCCTCCCATGTCCCCAGTCCCCTCCCAAGTCCCCAATCCCCTCCCATGTCCCCAGTCCCCTCCCCAGTCCCTGCCACTCCCAAGTCCCTGCCCCTCCCATGTCCCCAGTCCCCTCCCAAGTCCCCAGTCCCCTCCCAAGTCCCCAATCCCCTCCCATGTCCCCAGTCCCCTCCCCAGTCCCTGCCACTCCCAAGTCCCTTCCCCTCCCATGTCCCCAGTCCCCTCCCAAGTCCCCAATCCCCTCCCATTTCCCCAGTCCCCTCCCCAGTCCCTGCCACTCCTAAGTCCCTGCCCCTCCCATGTCCCCAGTCCCCTCCCCAGTCCCTTCCCCCTCCAAGTCCCTGCCCCTCCCATGTCCCCAGTCCCCTCCCAAGTCCCTGCCCCTCCCATGTCCCCAGTCCCCTCCCCAGTCCCTGCCACTCCCAAGTCCCTGCCCCTCCCATGTCCCCAGTCCCCTCCCAAGTCCCCAATCCCCTCCCATGTCCCCAGTCCCCTCCCCAGTCCCTGCCCCTCCCAAGTCCCCAATCCCCTCCCATGTCCCCAGTCCCCTCCCCAGTCCCTGCCACTCCCAAGTCCCTGCCCCTCCCATGTCCCCAGTCCCCTCCCAAGTCCCCAATCCCCTCCCATGTCCCCAGTCCCCTCCCCAGTCCCTGCCCCTCCCAAGACCCCAGTCCCCTCCCCAGTCCCTGCCCCTCCCATTTCCCCAGTCCCCTCCCAAGTCCCTGCCCCTCCCATGTCCCCAGTCCCCTCCCCAGTCCCTGCCCCTCCCAAGTCCCTGCCCCTCCCATGTCCCCAGTCCCCTCCCCAGTCCCTGCCCCTCCCAAGTCCCTGCCCCTCCCAAGTCCCCAATCCCCTCCCATGTCCCCAGTCCCCTCCCCAGTCCCTGCCACTCCAAGTCCCTGCCCCTCCCATGTCCCCAGTCCCCTCCCAAGTCCCCAATCCCCTCCCATGTCCCCAGTCCCCTCCCAAGTCCCTGCCACTCCCAAGTCCCTGCCCCTCCCATGTCCCCAGTCCCCTCCCAAGTCCCCAATCCCCTCCCATGTCCCCAGTCCCCTCCCAAGTCCCTGCCCCTCCCAAGACCCCAGTCCCCTCCCCAGTCCCTGTCCCTCCCATGTCCCCAGTCCCCTCCGCAGTCCCTGCCCCTCCCATTACCCCAGTCCCCTCCCCAGTCCGTGCCCCTCCCAAGTCCCTGCCCCTCCCATGTCCCCACTCCCCACCCAAGTCCCTGCCCCTCCCATGTCCCCAGTCCCCTCCCCAGTCCCTGCCCCTCCCATGTCCCCAGTCCCCGCCCTAGTCCCTGCCCCTCCCATGTCCCCAGTCCCCTCCCAAGTCCCTGCCCCTCCCATGTCCCCAGTCCCCTCCCAAGTCCCTGCCCCTCCCATGTCCCCAGTCCCCTCCCAAGTCCCTGTCCCTCCCATGTCCCCAGTCCCCTCCCAAGTCCCTGCCCCTCCGAAGTCCCTGCCCCTCCCATGTCCCCAGTCCCCTCCCCAGTCCCTGCCACTCCCAAGTCCCTGCCCCTCCCATGTCCCCAGTCCCCTCCCAAGTCCCTGCCCCTCCCATGTCCCCAGTCCCCTCCCAAGTCCCCAATCCCCTCCCATGTCCCCAGTCCCCCTCCCCAGTCCCTGCCCCTCCCAAGTCCCCAATCCCCTCCCATGTCCCCAGTCCCCTCCCCAGTCCCTGCCCCTCCCAAGTCCCCAATCCCCTCCCATGTCCCCAGTCCCCTCCCAAGTCCCTGCCCCTCCCATGTCCCCATTCCCCTCCCCAGTCCCTGCCCTTCCCAAGTCCCTGCCCCTCCCAAGTCCCCAGTCCCCTCCCAAGTCCCTGCCCCTCCCATGTCCCCAGTCCCCTCCCAAGTCCCTGCCCCTCCCATGTCCCCAGTCCCCTCCCCAGTCCCTGCCACTCCGAAGTCCCTGCCCCTCCCATGTCCCCAATCCCCTCCCAAGTCCCTGCCCCTCCCATGTCCCCATTCCCCTCCCCAGTCCCAGCCCTTCCCAAGTCCCTGCCCCTCCCATGTCCCCAGTCCCCTCCCAAGTCCCCAATCCCCCTCCCATGTCCCAGTCCCCTCCCCAGTCCCTGCCACTCCCAAGTCCCTGCCCCTCCCATGTCCCCAGTCCCCTCCCAAGTCCCCAATCCCCTCCCATGTCCCCAGTCCCCTCCCCAGTCCCTGCCACTCCCAAATCCCTGCCCCTCCCATGTCCCCAGTCCCCTCCCCAGTCCCTGCCACTCCCAAGTCCCTGCCCCTCCCATGTCCCCAGTCCCCTCCCAAGTCCCCAATCCCCTCCCATGTCCCCAGTCCCCTCCCCAGTCCCTGCCACTCCCAAGTCCCTTCCCCTCCCATGTCCCCAGTCCCCTCCCAAGTCCCCAATCCCCTCCCATTTCCCCAGTCCCCCTCCCCAGTCCCTGCCACTCCTAAGTCCCTGCCCCTCCCATGTCCCCAGTCCCCTCCCAAGTCCCTGCCCCTCCCATGTCCCCAGTCCCCTCCCCAGTCCCTTCCCCCCCCAAGTCCCTGCCCCTCCCATGTCCCCAGTCCCCTCCCAAGTCCCTGCCCCTCCCATGTCCCCAGTCCCCTCCCCAGTCCCTGCCACTCCCAAGTCCCTGCCCCTCCCATGTCCCCAGTCCCCTCCCAAGTCCCCAATCCCCTCCCCTGTCCCCAGTCCCCTCCCCAGTCCCTGCCCCTCCCAAGTCCCCAATCCCCTCCCATGTCCCCAGTCCCCTCCCCAGTCCCTGCCACTCCCAAGTCCCTGCCCCTCCCATGTCCCCAGTCCCCTCCCAAGTCCCCAATCCCCTCCCATGTCCCCAGTCCCCTCCCCAGTCCCTGCCCCTCCCAAGACCCCAGTCCCCTCCCCAGTCCCTGCCCCTCCCATGTCCCCAGTCCCCTCCCAAGTCCCTGCCCCTCCCATGTTCCCAGTCCCCTCCCCAGTCCCTGCCACTCCCAAGTCCCTGCCCCTCCCATGTCCCCAGTCCCCTCCCAAGTCCCTGACCCTCCCATGTCCCCAGTCCCCTCCCCAGTCCCTGCCCCTCCCAAGTCCCTGCCCCTCCCATGTCCCCAGTCCCCCTCCCCAGTCCCTGCCCCTCCCAAGTCCCTGCCCCTCCAAGTCCCCAATCCCCTCCCATGTCCCCAGTCCCCTCCCCAGTCCCTGCCACTTCCAAGTCCCTGCCCCTCCTATGTCCCCAGTCCCCTCCCAAGTCCCCAATCCCCTCCCATGTCCCCAGTCCCCTCCCCAGTCCCTGCCACTCCCAAGTCCCTGCCCCTCCCATGTCCCCAGTCCCCTCCCAAGTCCCCAATCCCCTCCCATGTCCCCAGTCCCCTCCCAAGTCCCTGCCCCTCCCAAGACCCCAGTCCCCTCCCCAGTCCCTGTCCCTCCCATGTCCCCAGTCCCCTCCCCAGTCCCTGCCCCTCCCATTACCCCAGTCCCCTCCCCAGTCCGTGCCCCTCCCAAGTCCCTGCCCCTCCCATGTCCCCACTCCCCACCCAAGTCCCTGCCCCTCCCATGTCCCCAGTCCCCTCCCCAGTCCCTGCCCCTCCCATGTCCCCAGTCCCCGCCCTAGTCCCTGCCCCTCCCATGTCCCCAGTCCCCTCCCAAGTCCCTGCCCCTCCCATGTCCCCAGTCCCCTCCCAAGTCCCTGTCCCTCCCATGTCCCCAGTCCCCTCCCAAGTCCCTGCCCCTCCGAGGTCCCTGCCCCTCCCATGTCCCCAGTCCCCTCCCCAGTCCCTGCCACTCCCAAGTCCCTGCCCCTCCCATGTCCCCAGTCCCCTCCCAAGTCCCCAATCCCCTCCCATGTCCCCAGTCCCCTCCCCAGTCCCTGCAACTCCCAAGTCCCTGCCCCTCCCATGTCCCCAGTCCCCTCCCAAGTCCCTGCCCCTCCCATGTCCCCAATCCCCTCCCAAGTCCCTGCCCCTCCCATGTCCCCATTCCCCTCCCCAGTCCCAGCCCTTCCCAAGTCCCTGCCCCTCCCATGTCCCCAGTCCCCTCCCAAGTCCCCAATCCCCTCCCATGTCCCCAGTCCCCTCCCCAGTCCCTGCCACTCCCAAGTCCCTGCCCCTCCCATGTCCCCAGTCCCCTCCCAAGTCCCAATCCCCTCCCATGTCCCCAGTCCCCTCCCCAGTCCCTGCCCCTCCCAAGACCCCAGTCCCCTCCCCAGTCCCTGCCCCTCACATTTCCCCAGTCCCCTCCCAAGTCCCTGCCCCTCCCATGTTCCCAGTCCCCTCCCCAGTCCCTGCCACTCCCAAGTCCCTGCCCCTCCCATGTCCCCAGTCCCCTCCCAAGTCCCTGACCCTCCCATGTCCCCAGTCCCCTCCCCAGTCCCTGCCCCTCCCAAGTCCCTGCCCCTCCCATGTCCCCAATCCCCTCCCCAGTCCCTGCCCCTCCCAAGTCCCTGCCCCTCCCATGTCCCCAGTCCCCTCCCAAGTCCCCAATCCCCTCCCATGTCCCCAGTCCCCTCTCCAGTCCCTGCCACTCCCAAGTCCCTGCCCCTCCCATGTCCCCAGTCCCCTCCCAAGTCCCCAATCCCCTCCCATGTCCCCAGTCCCCTCCCCAGTCCCTGCCACTCCCAAGTCCCTGCCCCTCCCATGTCCCCAGTCCCCTCCAAGTCCCCAAACCCCTCCCATGTCCCCAGTCCCCTCCCAAGTCCCTGTCCCTCCCAAGACCCCAGTCCCCCTCCCCAGTCCCTGTCCCTCCCATGTCCCCAGTCCCCTCCCCAGTCCCTGCCCCTCCCATTTCCCAGTCCCCTCCTTAGTCCGTGCCCCTCCCAAGTCCCTGCCCCTCCCATGTCCCCAGTCCCCTCCCCAGTCCCTGCCCCTCCCATGTCCCCAGTCCCCGCCCTAGTCCCTGCCCCTCCCATGTCCCCAGTCCCCTCCCAAGTCCCTGCCCCTCCCATGTCCCCAGTCCCCACCCAAGTCCCTGCCCCTCCCATGTCCCCAGTCCCCTCCCAAGTCCCTGCCCCTCCCATGTCCCCAGTCCCCTCCCAAGTCCCTGTCCCTCCCATGTCCCCAGTCCCCTCCCAAGTCCCTGCCCCTCCGAAGTCCCTGCCCCTCCCATGTCCCCAGTCCCCTCCCAAGTCCCCAATCCCCTCCCATGTCCCCAGTCCCCTCCCCAGTCCCTGCCACTCCCAAGTCCCTGCCCCTCCCATGTCCCCAGTCCCCTCCCAAGTCCCCAATCCCCTCCCATGTCCCCAGTCCCCTCCCCAGTCCCTGCAACTCCCAAGTCCCTGCCCCTCCCATGTCCCCAGTCCCCTCC
>JAUMJM010000441.1:0-61062 GCA_033558235.1 Neomorphus geoffroyi
GTCCCCAATCCCCTCCCATGTCCCCAGTCCCCTCCCAAGTCCCTGCCCCTCCCATTTCCCCAGTCCCCTCCCCAGTCCCTGCCCCTCCCAAGTCCCTGCCCCTCCCATGTCCCCAGTCCCCTCCCAAGTCCCTGCCCCTCCCAAGACCCTGCCCCTCCCATGTCCCCAGTCCCCTCCCAAGTCCCTGCCCCTCCCATGTCCCCAGTCCCCTCCCCAGTCCCTGCCCCTCCCAAGTCCCTGCGCCTCCCATGTCCCCAGTCCCCTCCCAAGTCCCTGCCCCTCCCAAGTCCCTGCCTCTCCCATGTCCCCATTCCCCTTCCAAGTCCCTGCACCTCCCATGTCCCCAGTCCCCTCCCCAGTCCCTGCCACTCCCAAGACCCTGCCCCTCCCATTTCCCCAGTCCCCTCCCCAGTCCCTGCCCCTCCCATGTCCCCAGTCCCCTCCCCAGTCCCTGCCCCTCCCAAGTCCCTGCCCCTCCCATGTCCCCAGTCCCCTCCCCAGTCCCTG
This sequence comes from Neomorphus geoffroyi, assembly GCA_033558235.1. Lineage (NCBI taxonomy): Eukaryota > Metazoa > Chordata > Aves > Cuculiformes > Neomorphidae > Neomorphus > Neomorphus geoffroyi. The sequence goes on from JAUMJM010000441.1 coordinate 508, forward strand.
CCCCTCCCAAGTCCCTGCCCCTCCCATGTCCCCAGTCCCCTCCCTAGTCCCTGCCCCTCCCATGTCCCCAGTCCCCTCCCAAGTCCCTGCCCCTCCCAAGTCCCTGCCCCTCCCATGTCCCCAGTCCCCTCCCCAGTCCCTGCCACTCCCAAGTCCCTGCCCCTCCCATGTCCCCAGTCCCCACCCAAGTCCCTGCACCCTCCCATGTCCCCAGTCCCCTCCCAAGTCCCTGCCCCTCCCAAGTCCCTGCCCCTCCCATGTCCCCAGTCCCCTCCCTAGTCCCTGCCCCTCCCATGTTACCAGTCCCCTCCCAAGTCCCTGTCCCTCCCATGTCCCCAGTCCCCTTCCAAGTCCCTGCACCTCCCATGTCCCCAGTCCCCTCCCCAGTCCCTGCCCCTCCCAAGTCCCTGCCCCTCCCATGTCCCCAGTCCCCTCCCAAGTCCCTGCCCCTCCCATGTCCCCAGTCCCCTCCCAAGTCCCTGCCCCTCCCAAGTCCCTGCCCCTCCCATGTCCCCAGTCCCCTCCCCAGTCCCTGCCACTCCCATGTCCCCAGTCCCCTCCCCAGTCCCTGCCCCTCCCAAGTCCCTGCCCCTCCCATGTCCCCAGTCCCCTCCCCAGTCCCTGCCCCTCCCAAGTCCCTGCCCCTCCCATGTCCCCAGTCCCCTCCCCAGTCCCTGCCCCTCCCAAGTCCCTGCCCCTCCCATGTCCCCAGTCCCCTCCCTAGTCCCTGCCCCTCCCATGTCCCCAGTCCCCTCCCAAGTCCCTGCCACTCCCAAGTCCCTGCCCCTCCCATGTCCTCAGTCTCCTCCCAAGTCCCTGCCCCTCCCAAGTCCCTGCCCCTCCCATGTCCCCAGTCCCCTCCCCAGTCCCTGCCACTCCCAAGTCCCTGCCCCTCCCATGTCCCCAGTCCCCTCCCAAGTCCCCAATCCCCTCCCATGTCCCCAGTCCCCTCCCTAGTCCCTGCCCCTTCCATGTCCCCAGTCCCCTCCCAAGTCCCTGCCCCTCCCATGTCCCCAGTCCCCTCCCAAGTCCCCAGTCCCCTCCCCAGTCCCTGCCACTCCCAAGACCCTGCCCCTCCCATGTTACCAGTCCCCTCCCAAGTCCCTGCCCCTCCCATGTCCCCACTGTCCACCCAAGTCCCTGCCCCTCCCATGTCCCCAGTCCCCTCCCAAGTCCCTGCCCCTCCCAAGTCCCTGCCCCTCCCATGTCCCCAGTCCCCTCCCAAGTCCCTGCCCCTCCCATGTCCCCAGTCCCCTCCCAAGTCCCTGCCCATCCCAAGTCCCTGCCCCTCCCATGTCCCCAGTCCCCTCCCCAGTCCCTGCCACTCCCAAGTCCCTGCCCCTCCCATGTCCCCAGTCCCCTCCCAAGTCCCCAATCCCCTCCCATGTCCCCAGTCCCCTCCCCAGTCCCTGCCACTCCCAAGTCCCTGCCCCTCCCATGTCCCCAGTCCCCTCCCAAGTCCCCAATCCCCTCCCATGTCCCCAGTCCCCTCCCCAGTCCCTGCCACTCCCAAGTCCCTGCCCCTCCCATGTCCCCAGTCCCCTCCCAAGTCCCCAATACCCTCCCATGTCCCCAGTCCCCTCCCCAGTCCCTGCCACTCCCAAGTCCCTGCCCCCTCCCATGTCCCCAGTCCCCTCCCAAATCCCCAATACCCTCCCATGTCCCCAGTCCCCTCCCAAGTCCCTGCCCCTCCCAAGACCCCAGTCCCCTCCCCAGTCCCTGCCCCTCCCATGTCCCCAGTCCCCACCCAAGTCCCTGCCCCTCCCATGTCCCCAGTCCCCTCGCAAGTCCCTGCCCCTCCCAAGTCCCTGCCCCTCCCATGTCCCCAGTCCCCTCCCCAGTCCCTGCCACTCCCAAGTCCCTGCCCCTCCCATGTCCCCAGTCCCCTCCCAAGTCCCCAATCCCCTCCCATGTCCCCAGTCCCCTCCCCAGTCCCTGCCACTCCCAAGTCCCTGCCCCTCCCATGTCCTCAGTCCCCTCCCAAGTCCCTGCCCCTCCCAAGTCCCTGCCCCTCCCATGTCCCCAGTCCCCTCCCCAGTCCCTGCCACTCCCAAGTCCCTGCCCCTCCCATGTCCCCAGTCCCCTCCCAAGTCCCCAATCCCCTCCCATGTCCCCAGTCCCCTCCACAGTCCCTGCCACTCCCAAGTCCCTGCCCCTCCCATGTCCCCAGTCCCCTCCCAAGTCCCCAATCCCCTCCTATGTCCCCAGTCCCCTCCCCAGTCCCTGCCACTCCCAAGTCCCTGCCCCTCCCATGTCCCCAGTCCCCTCCCAAGTCCCCAATCCCCTCCCATGGCCCCAGTCCCCTCCCCAGTCCCTGCCACTCCCAAGTCCCTGCCCCTCCCATGTCCCCAGTCCCCTCCCATGTCCCCAGTCCCCTCCCCAGTCCCTGCCCCTCCCAAGACCCCAGTCCCCTCCCCAGTCCCTGCCCCTCCCATGTCCCCAGTCCCCACCCAAGTCCCTGCCCCTCCCATGTCCCCAGTCCCCTCCCAAGTCCCTGCCCCTCCCAAGTCCCTGCCCCTCCCATGTCCCCAGTCCCCTCCCCAGTCCCTGCCACTCCCAAGTCCCCAATCCCCTCCCATGTCCCCAGTCCCCTCCCAGGTCCCTTCCCCTCCCATGTCCCCAGTCCCCTCCCCAGTCCCTGCCCTTCCCAAGTCCCTGCCCCTCCCATGTCCCCACTCCCCTCCCAAGTCCCTGCCCCTCCCATGTCCCCAGTCCCCTCCCAAGTCCCTGCCCCTCCCAAGTCCCTGCCCCTCCCATGTCCCCAGTCCCCTCCCAAGTCCCTGCCCCTCCCAAGTCCCTGCCCCTCCCATGTCCCCAGTCCCCTCCCAAGTCCCTGCCCCTCCCATGTCCCCAGTCCCCTCCCAAGTCCCTGCCCCTCCCAAGTCCCTGCCCCTCCCATGTCCCCAGTCCCCTCCCAAGTCCCTGCCCCTCCCAAGTCCCTGCCCCTCCCATGTCCCCAGTCCCCTCCCCAGTCCCTGCCACTCCCAAGTCCCTGCCCCTCCCATGTCCCCAGTCCCCTCCCAAGTCCCCAATCCCCTCCCATGTCCCCAGTCCCCTCCCCAGTCCCTGCCACTCCCAAGTCCCTGCCCCTCCCATGTCCCCAGTACCCTCCCAAGTCCCTGCCCCTCCCATGTCCCCATTCCCCTCCCCAGTCCCTGCCCTTCCCAAGTCCCTGCCCCTCCCATGTCCCCAGTCCCCTCCCAAGTCCCCAATCCCCTCCCATGTCCCCAGTCCCCTCCCAAGTCCCTGCCCCTCCCATGTCCCCAGTCCCCTCCCCAGTCCCTGCCCCTCCCATGTCCCCACTCCCCTCCCAAGTCCCCAATCCCCTCCCATGTCCCCAGTCCCCTCCCCAGTCCCTGCCACTCCCAAGACCCTGCCCCTCCCATGTCCCCAGTTCCCTCCCAAGTCCCTGCCCCTCCCAAGTCCCTGCCCCTCCCATGTCCCCAGTTCCCTCCCAAGTCCCTGCCCCTCCCATGTCCCCAGTCCCCTCCCCAGTCCCTGCCCCTCCCAAGTCCCCAATCCCCTCCCATGTCCCCAGTCCCCTCCCCAGTCCCTTCCACTCCCAAGTCCCTGCCCCTCCCATGTCCCCAGTCCCCCTCCCCAGTCCCTGCCCCTCCCAAGACCCCAGTCCCCTCCCCAGTCCCTGCCACTCCCAAGTCCCTGCCCCTCCCATGTCCCCAGTCCCCTCCCAAGTTCCCAATCCCCTCCCATGTCCCCAGTCCCCTCCCCAGTCCCTGCCACTCCCAAGTCCCTGCCCCTCCCATGTCCCCAGTCCCCTCCCAAGTCCCCAATACCCTCCCATGTCCCCAGTCCCCTCCCCAGTCCCTGCCCCTCCCAAGACCCCAGTCCCCTCCCCAGTCCCTGCCCCTCCCATGTCCCCAGTCCCCACCCAAGTCCCTGCCCCTCCCATGTCCCCAGTCCCCTCCCAAGTCCCTGCCCCTCCCAAGTCCCTGCCCCTCCCATGTCCCCAGTCCCCTCCCCAGTCCCTGCAACTCCCAAGTCCCTGCCCCTCCCATGTCCCCAGTCCCCTCCCAAGTCCCTGCCCCTCCCATGTCCCCAGTCCCCTCCCCAGTCCCTGCCACTCCCAAGTCCCTGCCCCTCCCATGTCCCCAGTCCCCTCCCAAGTCCCTGCCCCTCCCATGTCCCCAGTCCCCTCCCAAGTCCCTGCCCCTCCCAAGTCCCTGCCCCTCCCATGTCCCCAGTCCCCTCCCCAGTCCCTGCCACTCCCAAGTCCCTGCCCCTCCCATGTCCCCAGTCCCCTCCCAAGTCCCCAATCCCCTCCCATGTCCCCAGTCCCCTCCACAGTCCCTGCCACTCCCAAGTCCCTGCCCCTCCCATGTCCCCAGTCCCCTCCCAAGTCCCCAATCCCCTCCCATGTCCCCAGTCCCCTCCCCAGTCCCTGCCCCTCCCAAGACCCCAGTCCCCTCCCCAGTCCCTGCCCCTCCCATTTCCCCAGTCCCCTTCCAAGTCCCTGCCCCTCCCAAGTCCCTGCCCCTCCCATGTCCCCAGTCCCCTCCCAAGTCCCCAATCCCCTCCCATGTCCCCAGTCCCCTCCCAGGTCCCTTCCCCTCCCATGTCCCCAGTCCCCTCCCCAGTCCCTGCCCTTCCCAAGTCCCTGCCCCTCCCATGTCCCCACTCCCCTCCCAAGTCCCCAATCCCCTCCCATGTCCCCAGTCCCCTCCCCAGTCCCTGCCACTCCCAAGTCCCTGCCACTCCCATGTTACCAGTCCCCTCCCAAGTCCCTGACCCTCCCAAGTCCCTGCCCCTCCCATGTCCCCAGTCCCCTCCCAAGTCCCTGCCCCTCCCATTTCCCCAGTCCCCTTCCAAGTCCCTGCCCCTCCCATGTCCCCAGTCCCCTCCCAAGTCCCTGCCCCTCCCATGTCCCCAGTCCCCACCCAAGTCCCTGCACCTCCCATGTCCCCAGTCCCCTCCCAAGTCCCTGCCCCTCCCAAGTCTCTGCCCCTCCCATGTCCCCAGTCCCCTCCCAAGTCCCTGACCCTCCCAAGTCCCTGCCCCTCCCATTGTCCCCAGTCCCCTCCCAAGTCCCTGCCCTTCCCAAGTCCCTGCCCCTCCCATGTCCCCAGTCCCCTCCCCAGTCCCTGCCCCTCCCATGTCCCCAGTCCCCTCCCAAGTCCCCAATCCCCTCCCATGTCCCTGCCACTCCCAAGTCCCTGCCCCTCCCATGTCCCCAGTCCCCTCCCAAGTCCCCAATCCCCTCCCATGTCCCCAGTCCCCTCCCAAGTCCCTGCCACTCCCAAGTCCCTGCCCCTCCCATGTCCCCAGTCCCCTCCCAAGTCCCCAATCACCTCCCATGTCCCCAGTCCCCTCCCCAGTCCCTGCCACTCCCAAGTCCCTGCCCCTCCCATGTCCCCAGTCCCCTCCCAAGTCCCCAATACCCTCCCATGTCCCCAGTCCCCTCCCAAGTCCCTGCCCCTCCCAAGACCCCAGTCCCCTCCCCAGTCCCTGCCCCCTCCCATGTCCCCAGTCCCCTCGCAAGTCCCTGCCCCTCCCCAGTCCCTGCCCCTCCCATGTCCCCAGTCCCCTCCCCAGTCCCTGCCACTCCCAAGTCCCTGCCCCTCCCATGTCCCCAGTCCCCTCCCAAGTCCCCAATCCCCTCCCATGTCCCCAGTCCCCTCCCCAGTCCCTGCCACTCCCAAGTCCCTGCCCCTCCCATGTCCTCAGTCCCCTCCCAAGTCCCTGCCCCTCCCAAGTCCCTGCCCCTCCCATGTCCCCAGTCCCCTCCCCAGTCCCTGCCACTCCCAAGTCCCTGCCCCTCCCATGTCCCCAGTCCCCTCCCAAGTCCCAAATCCCCTCCCATGTCCCCAGTCCCCTCCACAGTCCCTGCCACTCCCAAGTCCCTGCCCCTCCCATGTCCCCAGTCCCCTCCCAAGTCCCCAATCCCCTCCTATGTCCCCAGTCCCCTCCCCAGTCCCTGCCACTCCCAAGTCCCTGCCCCTCCCATGTCCCCAGTCCCCTCCCAAGTCCCCAATCCCCTCCCATGGCCCCAGTCCCCTCCCCAGTCCCTGCCACTCCCAAGTCCCTGCCCCTCCCATGTCCCCAGTCCCCTCCCATGTCCCCAGTCCCCTCCCCAGTCCCTGCCCCTCCCAAGACCCCAGTCCCTTCCCCAGTCCCTGCCCCTCCCATGTCCCCAGTCCCCACCCAAGTCCCTGCCCCTCCCATGTCCCCCAGTCCCCTCCCAAGTCCCTGCCCCTCCCAAGTCCCTGCCCCTCCCATGTCCCCAGTCCCCTCCCCAGTCCCTGCCACTCCCAAGTCCCCAATCCCCTCCCATGTCCCCAGTCCCCTCCCAGGTCCCTTCCCCTCCCATGTCCCCAGTCCCCTCCCCAGTCCCTGCCCTTCCCAAGTCCCTGCCCCTCCCATGTCCCCACTCCCCTCCCAAGTCCCCAATCCCCTCCCATGTCCCCAGTCCCCTCCCCAGTCCCTGCCACTCCCAAGACCCTGCCCCTCCCATGTTACCAGTCCCCTCCCAAGTCCCTGCCCCTCCCATTTCCCCAGTCCCCTCCCAAGTCCCTGCCCCTCCCATGTCCCCAGTCCCCTCCCAAGTCCCTGCCCCTCCCAAGTCCCTGCCCCTCCCATGTCCCCAGTCCCCTCCCAAGTCCCTGCCCCTCCCAAGTCCCTGCCCCTCCCATGTCCCCAGTCCCCTCCCCAGTCCCTGCCACTCCCAAGTCCCTGCCCCTCCCATGTCCCCAGTCCCCTCCCAAGTCCCCAATCCCCTCCCATGTCCCCAGTCCCCTCCACAGTCCCTGCCACTCCCAAGTCCCTGCCCCTCCCATGTCCCCAGTCCCCTCCCAAGTCCCCAATCCCCTCCCATGTCCCCAGTCCCCTCCCCAGTCCCTGCCACTCCCAAGTCCCTGCCCCTCCCATGTCCCCAGTACCCTCCCAAGTCCCTGCCCCTCCCATGTCCCCATTCCCCTCCCCAGTCCCTGCCCTTCCCAAGTCCCTGCCCCTCCCATGTCCCCAGTCCCCTCCCAAGTCCCCAATCCCCTCCCATGTCCCCAGTCCCCTCCCCAGTCCCTGCCCCTCCCATGTCCCCACTCCCCTCCCAAGTCCCCAATCCCCTCCCATGTCCCCAGTCCCCTCCCCAGTCCCTGCCACTCCCAAGACCCTGCCCCTCCCATGTCCCCAGTTCCCTCCCAAGTCCCTGCCCCTCCCAAGTCCCTGCCCCTCCCATGTCCCCAGTCCCCTCCCCAGTCCCTGCCCCTCCCAAGTCCCCAATCCCCTCCCATGTCCCCAGTCCCCTCCCCAGTCCCTTCCACTCCCAAGTCCCTGCCCCTCCCATGTCCCCAGTCCCCTCCCCAGTCCCTGCCCCTCCCAAGACCCCAGTCCCCTCCCCAGTCCCTGCCACTCCCAAGTCCCTGCCCCTCCCATGTCCCCAGTCCCCTCCCAAGTTCCCAATCCCCTCCCATGTCCCCAGTCCCCTCCCCAGTCCCTGCCACTCCCAAGTCCCTGCCCCTCCCATGTCCCCAGTCCCCTCCCAAGTCCCCAATACCCTCCCATGTCCCCAGTCCCCTCCCCAGTCCCTGCCCCTCCCAAGACCCCAGTCCCCTCCCCAGTCCCTGCCCCTCCCATGTCCCCAGTCCCCACCCAAGTCCCTGCCCCTCCCATGTCCCCAGTCCCCTCCCAAGTCCCTGCCCCTCCCAAGTCCCTGCCCCTCCCATGTCCCCAGTCCCCTCCCCAGTCCCTGCCACTCCCAAGTCCCTGCCCCTCCCATGTCCCCAGTCCCCTCCCAAGTCCCTGCCCCTCCCATGTCCCCAGTCCCCTCCCCAGTCCCTGCCACTCCCAAGTCCCTGCCCCTCCCATGTCCCCAGTCCCCTCCCAAGTCCCTGCCCCTCCCATGTCCCCAGTCCCCTCCCAAGTCCCTGCCCCTCCCAAGTCCCTGCCCCTCCCATGTCCCCAGTCCCCTCCCCAGTCCCTGCCACTCCCAAGTCCCTGCCCCTCCCATGTCCCCAGTCCCCTCCCAAGTCCCCAATCCCCTCCCATGTCCCCAGTCCCCTCCACAGTCCCTGCCACTCCCAGGTCCCTGCCCCTCCCATGTCCCCAGTCCCCTCCCAAGTCCCCAATCCCCTCCCATGTCCCCAGTCCCCTCCCCAGTCCCTGCCCCTCCCAAGACCCCAGTCCCCTCCCCAGTCCCTGCCCCTCCCATTTCCCCAGTCCCCTTCCAAGTCCCTGCCCCTCCCATGTCCCCAGTCCCCTCCCAAGTCCCTGCCCCTCCCAAGTCCCTGCCCCTCCCATGTCCCCAGTCCCCTCCCCAGTCCCTGCCACTCCCAAGTCCCTGCCCCTCCCATGTCCCCAGTCCCCTCCCAAGTCCCCACTCCCCTCCCAAGTCCCCAATCCCCTCCCATGTCCCCAGTCCCCTCCCCAGTCCCTGCCACTCCCAAGTCCCTGCCACTCCCATGTTACCAGTCCCCTCCCAAGTCCCTGACCCTCCCAAGTCCCTGCCCCTCCCATGTCCCCAGTCCCCTCCCAAGTCCCTGCCCCTCCCATTTCCCCAGTCCCCTTCCAAGTCCCTGCCCCTCCCATGTCCCCAGTCCCCTCCCAAGTCCCTGCCCCTCCCATGTCCCCAGTCCCCACCCAAGTCCCTGCACCTCCCATGTCCCCAGTCCCCTCCCAAGTCCCTGCCCCTCCCAAGTCTCTGCCCCTCCCATGTCCCCAGTCCCCTCCCAAGTCCCTGACCCTCCCAAGTCCCTGCCCCTCCCATGTCCCCAGTCCCCTCCCAAGTCCCTGCCCTTCCCAAGTCCCTGCCCCTCCCATGTCCCCAGTCCCCTCCCCAGTCCCTGCCCCTCCCATGTCCCCAGTCCCCTCCCAAGTCCCCAATCCCCTCCCATGTCCCCAGTCCCCTCCACAGTCCCTGCCACTCCCAAGTCCCTGCCCCTCCCATGTCCCCAGTCCCCTCCCAAGTCCCCAATCCCCTCCCATGTCCCCAGTCCCCTCCCAAGTCCCTGCCACTCCCAAGTCCCTGCCCCTCCCATGTCCCCAGTCCCCTCCCAAGTCCCCAATCACCTCCCATGTCCCCAGTCCCCTCCCCAGTCCCTGCCACTCCCAAGTCCCTGCCCCTCCCATGTCCCCAGTCCCCTCCCAAGTCCCCAATACCCTCCCATGTCCCCAGTCCCCTCCCCAGTCCCTGCCACTCCCAAGTCCCTGCCCCTCCCATGTCCCCAGTCCCCTCCCAAGTCCCCAATACCCTCCCATGTCCCCAGTCCCCTCCCCAGTCCCTGCCCCTCCCAAGACCCCAGTCCCCTCCCCAGTCCCTGCCACTCCCAAGTCCCTGCCCCTCCCATGTCCCCAGTCCCCTCCCAAGTTCCCAATCCCCTCCCATGTCCCCAGTCCCCTCCCCAGTCCCTGCCACTCCCAAGTCCCTGCCCCTCCCATGTCCCCAGTCCCCTCCCAAGTCCCCAATACCCTCCCATGTCCCCAGTCCCCTCCCCAGTCCCTGCCCCTCCCAAGACCCCAGTCCCCTCCCCAGTCCCTGCCCCTCCCATGTCCCCAGTCCCCACCCAAGTCCCTGCTCCTCCCATGTCCCCAGTCCCCTCCCAAGTCCCTGCCCCTCCCAAGTCCCTGCCCCTCCCATGTCCCCAGTCCCCTCCCCAGTCCCTGCCACTCCCAAGTCCCTGCCCCTCCCATGTCCCCAGTCCCCTCCCAAGTCCCTGCCCCTCCCATGTCCCCAGTCCCCTCCCCAGTCCCTGCCACTCCCAAGTCCCTGCCCCTCCCATGTCCCCAGTCCCCTCCCAAGTCCCTGCCCCTCCCATGTCCCCAGTCCCCTCCCCAGTCCCTGCCACTCCCAAGTCCCTGCCCCTCCCATGTCCCCAGTCCCCTCCCAAGTCCCCAATCCCCTCCCATGTCCCCAGTCCCCTCCACAGTCCCTGCCACTCCCAAGTCCCTGCCCCTCCCATGTCCCCAGTCCCCTCCCAAGTCCCCAATCCCCTCCCATGTCCCCAGTCCCCTCCCCAGTCCCTGCCCCTCCCAAGACCCCAGTCCCCTCCCCAGTCCCTGCCCCTCCCATTTCCCCAGTCCCCTTCCAAGTCCCTGCCCCTCCCATGTCCCCAGTCCCCTCCCAAGTCCCTGCCCCTCCCAAGTCCCTGCCCCTCCCATGTCCCCAGTCCCCTCCCCAGTCCCTGCCACTCCCAAGTCCCTGCCCCTCCCATGTCCCCAGTCCCCTCCCAAGTCCCCAATCCCCTCCCATGTCCCCAGTCCCCTCCCAGGTCCCTTCCCCTCCCATGTCCCCAGTCCCCTCCCCAGTCCCTGCCCTTCCCAAGTCCCTGCCCCTCCCATGTCCCCACTCCCCTCCCAAGTCCCCAATCCCCTCCCATGTCCCCAGTCCCCTCCCCAGTCCCTGCCACTCCCAAGTCCCTGCCACTCCCATGTTACCAGTCCCCTCCCAAGTCCCTGACCCTCCCAAGTCCCTGCCCCTCCCATGTCCCCAGTCCCCTCCCAAGTCCCTGCCCCTCCCATTTCCCCAGTCCCCTTCCAAGTCCCTGCCCCTCCCATGTCCCCAGTCCCCTCCCAAGTCCCTGCCCCTCCCATGTCCCCAGTCCCCACCCAAGTCCCTGCCCCTCCCAAGTCCCTGCCCCTCCCATGTCCCCAGTCCCCTCCCCAGTCCCTGCCACTCCCAAGTCCCTGCCCCTCCCATGTCCCCAGTCCCCTCCCAAGTCCCTGCCCCTCCCATGTCCCCAGTCCCCTCCCAAGTCCCTGCCCCTCCCAAGTCCCTGCCCCTCCCATGTCCCCAGTCCCCTCCCCAGTCGCTGCCACTCCCAAGTCCCTGCCCCTCCCATGTCCCCAGTCCCCTCCCAAGTCCCCAATCCCCTCCCATGTCCCCAGTCCCCTCCACAGTCCCTTCCGCTCCCAAGTCCCTGCCCCTCCCATGTCCCCAGTCCCCTCCCAAGTCCCCAATCCCCTCCCATGTCCCCAGTCCCCTTCCCAGTCCCTGCCACTCCCAAGTCCCTGCCCCTCCCATGTCCCCAGTCCCCTCTCAAGTCCCCAATCCCCTCCCATGTCCCCAGTCCCCTCCCCAGTCCCTGCCACTCCCAAGTCACTGCCCCTCCCATGTCCCCAGTCCCCTCCCAAGTCCCCAATCTCCTCCCATGTCCCCAGTCCCCTCCCCAGTCCCTGCCACTCCCAAGTCCCTGCCCCTCCCATGTCCCCAGTCCCCTCCCAAGTCCCCAATACCCTCCCATGTCCCCAGTCCCCTCCCCAGTCCCTGCCACTCCCATTTCCCCAGTCCCCTTCCAAGTCCCTGCACCTCCCATGTCCCCAGTCCCCTCCCATGTCCCCAGTCCCCTCCCAAGTCTCTGCCCCTCCCATGTCCCCAGTCCCCTCCCCAGTCCCTGCCACTCCCAAGTCCCTGCCCCTCCCATGTCCCCACTCCCCTCCCAAGTCCCCAATCCCCTCCCATGTCCCCAGTCCCCTCCCAAGTCCCTGCCCCTCCCATGTCCCCAGTCCCCTCCCCAGTCCCTGCCACTCCCAATCCCTGCCCCTCCCATGTCCCCAGTCCCCTCCCAAGTCCCCAATCCCCTCCCATGTCCCCAGTCCCCTCCACAGTCCCTGCCACTCCCAAGTCCCTGCCCCTCCCATGTCCCCAGTCCCCTCCCCAGTCCCTGCCACTCCCAAGTCCCTGCCCCTCCCATGTCCCCACTCCCCTCCCAAGTCCCCAATCCCCTCCCATGTCCCCAGTCCCCTCCCCAGTCCCTGCCACTCCCAAGACCCTGCCCCTCCCATGTCCCCAGTCCCCTCCCAGGTCCCCAATCCCCTCCCATGTCCCCAGTCCCCTCCCAAGTCCCCAATACCCTCCCATGTCCCCAGTCCCCTCCCCAGTCCCTGCCACTCCCAAGTCACTGCCCCTCCCATGTCCCCAGTCCCCTCCCAAGTCCCCAATACCCTCCCATGTCCCCAGTCCCCTCCCAAGTTCCCAATCCCCTCCCATGTCCCCAGTCCCCTCCCCAGTCCCTGCCCCTCCCAAGACCCCCGTCCCCTCCCCAGTCCCTGCCCCTCCCATGTCCCCAGTCCCCACCCAAGTCCCTGCCCCTCCCATGTCCCCAGTCCCCTCCCAAGTCCCTGCCCCTCCCAAGTCCCTGCCCCTCCCATGTCCCCAGTCCCCTCCCCAGTCCCTGCCACTCCCAAGTCCCTGCCCCTCCCATGTCCCCAGTCCCCTCCCAAGTCCCTGCCCCTCCCATGTCCCCAGTCCCCTCCCAAGTCCCTGCCCCTCCCAAGTCCCTGCCCCTCCCATGTCCCCAGTCCCCTCCCAAGTCCCTGCCCCTCCCATGTCCCCAGTCCCCTCCCAAGTCCCTGCCCCTCCCAAGTCCCTGCCCCTCCCATGTCCCCAGTCCCCTCCCAAGTCCCCAATACCCTCCCATGTCCCCAGTCCCCTCCACAGTCCCTGCCACTCCCAAGTCCCTGCCCCTCCCATGTCCCCAGTCCCCTCCCAAGTCCCCAATCCCCTCCTATGTCCCCAGTCCCCTCCCCAGTCCCTGCCACTCCCAAGTCCCTGCCCCTCCCATGTCCCCAGTCCCCTCCCAAGTCCCCAATCCCCTCCCATGTCCCCAGTCCCCTCCCCAGTCCCTGCCACTCCCAAGTCCCTGCCCCTCCCATGTCCCCAGTCCCCTCCCAAGTCCCTGCCCCTCCCATGTCCCCAGTCCCCTCCCAAGTCCCTGCCCCTCCCAAGTCCCTGCCCCTCCCATGTCCCCAGTCCCCTCCGAAGTCCCTGCCCCTCCCTAGTCCCTGCCCCTCCCATGTCCCCAGTCCCCACCCAAGTCCCTGCCCCTCCCATGTCCCCAGTCCCCTCCCAAGTCCCTGCCCCTCCCAAGTCCCTTCCCCTCCCATGTCCCCAGTCCCCTCCCCAGTCCCTGCCACTCCCAAGTCCCTGCCCCTCCCATGTCCCCACTCCCCTCCCAAGTCCCCAATCCCCTCCCATGTCCCCAGTCCCCACCCAAGTCCCTGCCCCTCCCATGTCCCCAGTCCCCTCCCAAGTCCCTGCCCCTCCCAAGTCCCTGCCCCTCCCATGTCCCCAGTCCCCTCCCCAGTCCCTGCCACTCCCAAGTCCCTGCCCCTCCCATGTCCCCACTCCCCTCCCAAGTCCCCAATCCCCTCCCATGTCCCCAGTCCCCTCCCAAGTCCCTGCCCCTCCCATTTCCCCAGTCCCCTCCCAAGTCCCTGCCCCTCCAATGTCCCCAGTCCCCTCCACAGTCCCTGCCACTCCCAAGTCCCTGCCCCTCCCATGTCCCCAGTCCCCTCCCAAGTCCCTGCCCCTCCCATGTCCCCAGTCCCCTCCACAGTCCCTGCCACTCCCAAGTCCCTGCCCCTCCCATGTCCCCAGTCCCCTCCCAAGTCCCCAATCCCCTCCCATGTCCCCAGTCCCCTCCCCAGTCCCTGCCACTCCCAAGTCCCTGCCCCTCCCATGTCCCCAGTCCCCTCCCAAGTTCCCAATCCCCTCCCATGTCCCCAGTCCCCTCCCCAGTCCCTGCCACTCCCAAGTCCCTGCCCCTCCCATGTCCCCAGTCCCCTCCCCAGTCCCTGCCCCTCCCAAGACCCCAGTCCCCTCCCCTGTCCCTGCCCCTCCCATTTCCCCAGTCCCTTCCCTAGTCCCTGCCCCTCCCATGTCCCCAGTCCCCTCCCAAGTCCCTGCCCCTCCCATGTCCCCAGTCCCCTCCCAAGTTCCCAATCCCCTCCCATGTCCCCGGTCCCCTCCCCAGTCCCTGCCACTCCCAAGTCCCTGCCCCTCCCATGTCCCCAGTCCCCTCCCAAGTCCCCAATACCCTCCCATGTCCCCAGTCCCCTCCCCAGTCCCTGCCCCTCCCAAGACCCCAGTCCCCTCCCCAGTCCCTGCCCCTCCCATGTCCCCAGTCCCCACCCAAGTCCCTGCCCCTCCCATGTCCCCAGTCCCCTCCCAAGTCCCGGCCCCTCCCAAGTCCCTGCCCCTCCCATGTCCCCAGTCCCCTCCCCAGTCCCTGCCACTCCCAAGTCCCTGCCCCTCCCATGTCCCCAGTCCCCTCCCAAGTCCCTGCCCCTCCCATGTCCCCAGTCCCCTCCCCAGTCCCTGCCACTCCCAAGTCCCTGCCCCTCCAATGTCCCCAGTCCCCTCCCAAGTCCCCAATCCCCTCCCATGTCCCCAGTCCCCTCCACAGTCCCTGCCACTCCTAAGTCCCTGCCCCTCCCATGTTCCCAGTCCCCTCCCAAGTCCCCAATCCCCTCCCATGTCCCCAGTCCCCTCCCCAGTCCCTGCCACTCCCAAGTCCCTGCCCCTCCCATGTCCCCAGTCCCCTCCCAAGTCCCCAATCCCCTCCCATGTCCCCAGTCCCCTCCCCAGTCCCTGCCACTCCCAAGTCCCTGCCCCTCCCATGTCCCCAGTCCCCTCCCAAGTCCCCAATACCCTCCCATGTCCCCAGTCCCCTCCCCAGTCCCTGCCACTCCCAAATCCCTGCCCCTCCCATGTCCCCAGTCCCCTCCCAAGTCCCCAATACCCTCCCATGTCCCCAGTCCCCTCCCCAGTCCCTGCCCCTCCCATTTCCCCAGTCCCTTCCCTAGTCCCTGCCCCTCCCATGTCCCCAGTCCCCACCCAAGTCCCTGCCCCTCCCAAGTCCCTGCCCCTCCCATGTCCCCAGTCCCCTCCCCAGTCCCTGCCACTCCCAAGTCCCTGCCCCTCCCATGTCCCCAGTCCCCTCCCAAGTCCCTGCCCCTCCCATGTCCCCAGTCCCCTCCCAAGTCCCTGCCCCTCCCAAGTCCCTGCCCCTCCCATGTCCCCAGTCCCCTCCCCAGTCCCTGCCACTCCCAAGTCCCTGCCCCTCCCATGTCCCCAGTCCCCTCCCAAGTCCCCAATCCCCTCCCATGTCCCCAGTCCCCTCCACAGTCCCTTCCGCTCCCAAGTCCCTGCCCCTCCCATGTCCCCAGTCCCCTCCCAAGTCCCCAATCCCCTCCCATGTCCCCAGTCCCCTTCCCAGTCCCTGCCACTCCCAAGTCCCTGCCCCTCCCATGTCCCCAGTCCCCTCTCAAGTCCCCAATCCCCTCCCATGTCCCCAGTCCCCTCCCCAGTCCCTGCCACTCCCAAGTCACTGCCCCTCCCATGTCCCCAGTCCCCTCCCAAGTCCCCAATCTCCTCCCATGTCCCCAGTCCCCTCCCCAGTCCCTGCCACTCCCAAGTCCCTGCCCCTCCCATGTCCCCAGTCCCCTCCCAAGTCCCCAATACCCTCCCATGTCCCCAGTCCCCTCCCCAGTCCCTGCCACTCCCATTTCCCCAGTCTCCTTCCAAGTCCCTGCACCTCCCATGTCCCCAGTCCCCTCCCATGTCCCCAGTCCCCTCCCAAGTCTCTGCCCCTCCCATGTCCCCAGTCCCCTCCCCAGTCCCTGCCACTCCCAAGTCCCTGCCCCTCCCATGTCCCCACTCCCCTCCCCAGTCCCTGCCACTCCCAAGTCCCTGCCCCTCCCATGTCCCCAGTCCCCTCCCAAGTCCCTGCCCCTCCCAAGTCCCTGCCCCTCCCATGTCCCCAGTCCCCTCCCCAGTCCCTGCCACTCCCAATCCCTGCCCCTCCCATGTCCCCAGTCCCCTCCCAAGTCCCCAATCCCCTCCCATGTCCCCAGTCCCCTCCACAGTCCCTGCCACTCCCAAGTCCCTGCCCCTCCCATGTCCCCAGTCCCCTCCCCAGTCCCTGCCACTCCCAAGTCCCTGCCCCTCCCATGTCCCCACTCCCCTCCCAAGTCCCCAATCCCCTCCCATGTCCCCAGTCCCCTCCCCAGTCCCTGCCACTCCCAAGACCCTGCCCCTCCCATGTTACCAGTCCCCCTCCCAAGTCCCTGCCCCTCCCATTTCCCCAGTCCCCTCCCAAGTCCCTGCCCCTCCCATGTCCCCAGTCCCCTCCCAGGTCCCCAATCCCCTCCCATGTCCCCAGTCCCCTCCCAAGTCCCCAATACCCTCCCATGTCCCCAGTCCCCTCCCCAGTCCCTGCCACTCCCATTTCCCCAGTCCCCTTCCAAGTCCCTGCACCTCCCATGTCCCCAGTCCCCTCCCATGTCCCCAGTCCCCTCCCAAGTCTCTGCCCCTCCCATGTCCCCAGTCCCCTCCCCAGTCCCTGCCACTCCCAAGTCCCTGCCCCTCCCATGTCCCCACTCCCCTCCCAAGTCCCCAATCCCCTCCCATGTCCCCAGTCCCCTCCCAAGTCCCTGCCCCTCCCAAGTCCCTGCCCCTCCCATGTCCCCAGTCCCCTCCCCAGTCCCTGCCACTCCCAATCCCTGCCCCTCCCATGTCCCCAGTCCCCTCCCAAGTCCCCAATCCCCTCCCATGTCCCCAGTCCCCTCCACAGTCCCTGCCACTCCCAAGTCCCTGCCCCTCCCATGTCCCCAGTCCCCTCCCCAGTCCCTGCCACTCCCAAGTCCCTGCCCCTCCCATGTCCCCACTCCCCTCCCAAGTCCCCAATCCCCTCCCATGTCCCCAGTCCCCTCCCCAGTCCCTGCCACTCCCAAGACCCTGCCCCTCCCATGTCCCCAGTCCCCTCCCAGGTCCCCAATCCCCTCCCATGTCCCCAGTCCCCTCCCAAGTCCCCAATACCCTCCCATGTCCCCAGTCCCCTCCCCAGTCCCTGCCACTCCCAAGTCACTGCCCCTCCCATGTCCCCAGTCCCCTCCCAAGTCCCCAATACCCTCCCATGTCCCCAGTCCCCTCCCAAGTTCCCAATCCCCTCCCATGTCCCCAGTCCCCTCCCCAGTCCCTGCCACTCCCAAGTCCCTGCCCCTCCCATGTCCCCAGTCCCCTCCCAAGTCCCCAATACCCTCCCATGTCCCCAGTCCCCTCCCCAGTCCCTGCCCCTCCCAAGACCCCAGTCCCCTCCCCAGTCCCTGCCCCTCCCATGTCCCCAGTCCCCACCCAAGTCCCTGCCCCTCCCATGTCCCCAGTCCCCTCCCAAGTCCCTTCCCCTCCCAAGTCCCTGCCCCTCCCATGTCCCCAGTCCCCTCCCCAGTCCCTGCCACTCCCAAGTCCCTGCCCCTCCCATGTCCCCAGTCCCCTCCCAAGTCCCTGCCCCTCCCATGTCCCCAGTCCCCTCCCCAGTCCCTGCCACTCCCAAGTCCCTGACCCTCCCATGTCCCCAGTCCCCTCCCAAGTCCCCAATCCCCTCCTATGTCCCCAGTCCCCTCCCCAGTCCCTGCCACTCCCAAGTCCCTGCCCCTCCCATGTCCCCAGTCCCCTCCCAAGTCCCCAATCCCCTCCCATGTCCCCAGTCCCCTCCCCAGTCCCTGCCACTCCCAAGTCCCTGCCCCTCCCATGTCCCCAGTCCCCTCCCAAGTCCCTGCCCCTCCCATGTCCCCAGTCCCCTCCCAAGTCCCTGCCCCTCCCAAGTCCCTGCCCCTCCCATGTCCCCAGTCCCCTCCGAAGTCCCTGCCCCTCCCTAGTCCCTGCCCCTCCCATGTCCCCAGTCCCCTCCCAAGTCCCTGCCCCTCCCAAGTCCCTTCCCCTCCCATGTCCCCAGTCCCCTCCCCAGTCCCTGCCCTTCCCAAGTCCCTGCCCCTCCCATGTCCCCAGTCCCCTCCCAAGTCCCCAATCCCCTCCCATGTCCCCAGTCCCCTCCCCAGTCCCTGCCACTCCCAAGTCCCTGCCCCTCCCATGTCCCCAGTCCCCTCCCAAGTCCCTGCCCCTCCCATGTCCCCAGTCCCCACCCAAGTCCCTGCCCCTCCCATGTCCCCAGTCCCCTCCCAAGTCCCTGCCCCTCCCAAGTCCCTGCCCCTCCCATGTCCCCAGTCCCCTCCCAAGTCCCTGCCCCTCCCAAGTCCCTGCCCCTCCCATGTCCCCAGTCCCCCTCCCCAGTCCCTGCCACTCCCAAGTCCCTGCCCCTCCCATGTCCCCAGTCCCCACCCAAGTCCCTGCCCCTCCCATGTCCCCAGTCCCCTCCCAAGTCCCTGCCCCTCCCAAGTCCCTGCCCCTCCCATGTCCCCAGTCCCCTCCCCAGTCCCTGCCACTCCCAAGTCCCTGCCCCTCCGATGTCCCCAGTCCCCTCCCAAGTCCCCAATCCCCTCCCATGTCCCCAGTCCCCTCCCAGGTCCCTTCCCCTCCCATGTCCCCAGTCCCCTCCCAAGTCCCTGCCCCTCCCATGTCCCCATTCCCCTCCCCAGTCCCTGCCCTTCCCAAGTCCCTGCCCCTCCCATGTCCCCAGTCCCCTCCCAAGTCCCTGCCCCTCCCATGTCCCCAGTCCCCTCCCAAGTCCCTGCCCCTCCCAAGTCCCTGCCCCTCCCATGTCCCCAGTCCCCTCCCAAGTCCCTGCCCCTCCCAAGTCCCTGCCCCTCCCATTTCCCCAGTCCCCTCCCAAGTCCCTGCCCCTCCCATGTCCCCAGTCCCCACCCAAGTCCCTGCACCTCCCATGTCCCCAGTCCCCTCCCAAGTCCCTGCCCCTCCCAAGTCCCTGCCCCTCCCATGTCCCCAGTCCCCTCCCAAGTCCCTGCCCCTCCCAAGTCCCTGCCCCTCCCATGTCCCCAGTCCCCTCCCCAGTCCCTGCCAGTCCCAAGTCCCTGCCCCTCCCATGTCCCCAGTCCCCTCCCAAGTCCCCAATCCCCTCCCATGTCCCCAGTCCCCTCCACAGTCCCTGCCACTCCCAAGTCCCTGCCCCTCCCATGTCCCCAGTCCCCTCCCAAGTCCCCAATCCCCTCCCATGTCCCCAGTCCCCTCCCCAGTCCCTGCCACTCCCAAGTCCCTGCCCCTCCCATGTCCCCAGTCCCCTCCCAAGTTCCCAATCCCCTCCCATGTCCCCAGTCCCCTCCCCAGTCCCTGCCACTCCCAAGTCCCTGCCCCTCCCATGTCCCCAGTCCCCTCCCAAGTTCCCAATCCCCTCCCATGTCCCCCAGTCCCCTCCCCAGTCCCTGCCACTCCCAAGTCCCTGCCCCTCCCATGTCCCCAGTCCCCTCCCAAGTCCCCAATACCCTCCCATGTCCCCAGTCCCCTCCCCAGTCCCTGCCCCTCCCAAGACCCCAGTCCCCTCCCCAGTCCCTGCCCCTCCCATGTCCCCAGTCCCCACCCAAGTCCCTGCCCCTCCCATGTCCCCAGTCCCCTCCCAAGTCCCTGCCCCTCCCAAGTCCCTGCCCCTCCCATGTCCCCAGTCCCCTCCCCAGTCCCTGCCACTCCCAAGTCCCTGCCCCTCCCATGTCCCCAGTCCCCTCCCAAGTCCCTGCCCCTCCCTAGTCCCTGCCCCTCCCATGTCCCCAGTCCCCTCCCCAGTCCCTGCCACTCCCAAGTCCCTGCCCCTCCAATGTCCCCTGTCCCCTCCCAAGTCCCCAATCCCCTCCCATGTCCCCAGTCCCCTCCACAGTCCCTGCCACTCCTAAGTCCCTGCCCCTCCCATGTTCCCAGTCCCCTCCCAAGTCCCCAATCCCCTCCCATGTCCCCAGTCCCCTCCCCAGTCCCTGTCACTCCCAACACTCCTAAGTCCCTGCCCCTCCCATGTTCCCAGTCCCCTCCCAAGTCCCCAATCCCCTCCCATGTCCCCAGTCCCCTCCCCAGTCCCTGTCACTCCCAAGTCCTGCCCCTCCCATGTCCCAGTCCCCTCCAAGTCCCCAATCCCCTCCCATGTCCCCAGTCCCTCCCCAGTCCCTGCCACTCCCAAGTCCCTGCCCCTCCCATGTCCCCAGTCCCCTCCCAAGTCCCCAATACCCTCCCATGTCCCCAGTCCCCTCCCCAGTCCCTGCCACTCCAAATCCCTGCCCCTCCCATGTCCCCAGTCCCTCCCAAGTCCCCAATACCCTCCCATGTCCCCAGTCCCCTCCCAAGTCCCTGCGCCTCCCAAGTCCCTGCCCCTCCCATGTCCCCAGTCCCCTCCCAAGTCCCTGCCCCTCCCAAGTCCCTGCCCCTCCCATGTCCCAGTCCCCTCCCAAGTCCCAATCCCCTCCCATGTCCCCAGTCCCCTCCCCAGTCCCTGCCACTCCAAGTCCCTGCCCCTCCATGTCCCCAGTCCCCTCCCAAGTCCCTGCCCTCCCATGTCCCCAGTCCCCTCCCAAGTCCCTGCCCCTCCCAAGTCCCTGCCCCTCCCATGTCCCCAGTCCCCTCCGAAGTCCCTGCCCCTCCCTAGTCCCTGCCCCTCCCATGTCCCCAGTCCCCTCCCAAGTCCTGCCCCTCCCAAGTCCCTTCCCCTCCCATGTCCCCAGTCCCCTCCCAGTCCCTGCCCTTCCCAAGTCCCTGCCCCTCCCATGTCCCCACTCCCCTCCCAGTCCCCAATCCCCTCCATGTCCCCAGTCCCCTCCCCAGTCCCTGCCACTCCCAAGTCCCTGCCCCTCCCATTTCCCCAGTCCCCTCCCAAGTCCCTGCCCCTCCCATGTCCCCAGTCCCCTCCCAAGTCCCTGCCCCTCCATGTCCCAGTCCCCACCCAAGTCCCTGCCCCTCCCATGTCCCCAGTCCCTCCCAAGTCCCTGCCCCTCCCAAGTCCCTGCCCTCCATGTCCCAGTCCCCTCCCAAGTCACTGCCCCTCCCAAGTCCCTGCCCTCCCATGTCCCCAGTCCCCTCCCCAGTCCCTGCCACTCCCAAGTCCCTGCCCCTCCCATGTCCCCAGTCCCCACCCAAGTCCCTGCCCCTCCCATGTCCCAGTCCCTCCCAAGTCCCTGCCCCTCCAAGTCCTGCCCCTCCCATGTCCCCAGTCCCCTCCCCAGTCCCTGCCACTCCCAAGTCCTGCCCCTCCGATGTCCCCAGTCCCCTCCCAAGTCCCCAATCCCCTCCCATGTCCCCAGTCCCCTCCCAGGTCCCTTCCCCTCCCATGTCCCCATTCCCCTCCCCAGTCCCTGCCCTTCCCAAGTCCCTGCCCTCCCATGTCCCCAGTCCCCTCCCAAGTCCCTGCCCCTCCCATGTCCCCAGTCCCCTCCCAAGTCCCTGCCCCTCCCAAGTCCCTGCCCCTCCCATGTCCCCAGTCCCCTCCCAAGTCCCTGCCCCTCCCAAGTCCCTGCCCCTCCCATGTTACCAGTCCCCTCCCAAGTCCCTGCCCCTCCCATGTCCCCAGTCCCCACCCAAGTCCCTGCACCTCCCATGTCCCTAGTCCCCTCCCAAGTCCCTGCCCCTCCCAAGTCCCTGCCCCTCCCATGTCCCCAGTCCCCTCCCAAGTCCCTGCCCCTCCCAAGTCCCTGCCCCTCCCATGTCCCCAGTCCCCTCCCCAGTCCCTGCCAGTCCCAAGTCCCTGCCCCTCCCATGTCCCCAGTCCCCTCCAAGTCCCCAATCCCCTCCCATGTCCCCAGTCCCCTCCACAGTCCTGCCACTCCCAAGTCCCTGCCCCTCCCATGTCCCCAGTCCCCTCCCAAGTCCCCAATCCCTCCCATGTCCCCAGTCCCCTCCCCAGTCCCTGCCACTCCAAGTCCCTGCCCCTCCCATGTCCCCAGTCCCCTCCCAAGTTCCCAATCCCCTCCCATGTCCCCAGTCCCCTCCCCAGTCCCTGCCACTCCCAAGTCCCTGCCCCTCCCATGTCCCCAGTCCCCTCCCAGTTCCCAATCCCCTCCCATGTCCCAGTCCCCTCCCCAGTCCCTGCCACTCCCAAGTCCCTGTCCCCTCCCATGTCCCCAGTCCCCTCCAAGTCCCCAATACCCTCCCATGTCCCCATCCCCTCCCAAGTCCCTGCCCCTCCCAAGTCCCTGCCCCTCCCATGTCCCCAGTCCCCTCCCCAGTCCTGCCACTCCCAAGTCCCTGCCCTCCCATGTCCCCAGTCCCCTCCCAAGTCCCTGCCCCTCCCTAGTCCCTGCCCCTCCCATGTCCCCAGTCCCCTCCCCAGTCCCTGCCACTCCCAAGTCCCTGCCCCTCCAATGTCCCCTGTCCCCTCCCAAGTCCCCAATCCCCTCCCATGTCCCCAGTCCCTCCACAGTCCCTGCCACTCCTAAGTCCTGCCCCTCCATGTTCCCAGTCCCCTCCCAAGTCCCCAATCCCCTCCCATGTCCCCAGTCCCCTCCCCAGTCCCTGTCACTCCCAAGTCCCTGCCCCTCCCATGTCCCCAGTCCCCTCCCAAGTCCCCAATCCCCTCCCATGTCCCCAGTCCCCTCCCAGTCCCTGCCACTCCCAAGTCCCTGCCCCTCCCATGTCCCCAGTCCCCTCCCAAGTCCCCAATACCCTCCCATGTCCCCAGTCCCCTCCCAAGTCCCTGCGCCTCCCAAGTCCCTGCCCCTCCCATGTCCCCAGTCCCCTCCCAAGTCCCTGCCCCTCCCAAGTCCCTGCCCCTCCCATGTCCCCAGTCCCCTCCCCAGTCCCTGCCACTCCCAAGTCCCTGCCCCTCCCATGTCCCAGTCCCCTCCCAAGTCCCTGCCCCTCCCATGTCCCCAGTCTCCTCCCAGTCCCTGCCACGCCCAAGTCCCTGCCCCTCCCATGTCCCCAGTCCCCTTCGAAGTCCCTGCCCCTCCCATGTCCCAGTCCCTCCCAAGTCCCTGCCCCTCCCAAGTCCCTGCCCCTCCATGTCCCCAGTCCCCTCCCAAGTCCCAATCCCCTCCCATGTCCCCAGTCCCCTCCACAGTCCCTTCCGCTCCCAAGTCCCTGCCCCTCCCATGTCCCCAGTCCCCTCCCAAGTCCCCAATCCCCTCCCATGTCCCCAGTCCCCTTCCCAGTCCCTGCCACTCCCAAGTCCCTGACCCTCCCATGTCCCCAGTCCCCTCCCATGTCCCCAGTCCCCTCCAAGTCCCTGCCCCTCCCATGTCCCAGTCCCTCCCAGTCCCTGCCACTCCAAGTCCCTGCCCCTCCCATGTCCCTACTCCCCTCCTAAGTCCCCAATCCCCTCCCATGTCCCCAGTCCCCTCCCAGTCCCTGCCCCTCCCATGTCCCCAGTCCCCTCCCAAGTCCCTGCCCCTCCCATGTCCCAGTCCCTCCCAAGTCCTGCCCCTCCCAAGTCCCTGCCCCTCCCAAGTCCCTGCCCCTCCCATGTCCCCAGTCCCCTCCCCAGTCCCTGCCACTCCCAATCCCTGCCCCTCCATGTCCCCAGTCCCCTCCCAAGTCCCCAATCCCCTCCCATGTCCCCAGTCCCCTCCACAGTCCTGCCACTCCCAAGTCCCTGCCCCTCCCATGTCCCCAGTCCCCTCCCCAGTCCCTGCCACTCCCAAGTCCCTGCCCCTCCCATGTCCCCACTACCCTCCCAAGTCCCCAATCCCCTCCCATGTCCCAGTCCCCTCCCCAGTCCCTGCCACTCCCAAGACCCTGCCCCTCCCATGTTACCAGTCCCCTCCCAAGTCCCTGCCCCTCCCATGTCCCCAGTCCCCACCCAAGTCCTGCCCCTCCAAGTCCCTGCACCTCCCATGTCCCCAGTCCCCTCCCAGTCCCTGCCACTCCCAAGTCCCTGCCCCTCCCATGTCCCCAGTCCCCTCCCAAGTCCCCAATCCCCTCCCATGTCCCCAGTCCCCTCCCCAGTCCCTGCCACTCCCAAGTCCCTGCCCCTCCCATGTCCCCAGTCCCTTCCCTAGTCCCTGCCCCTCCCATGTCCCCAGTCCCCACCCAAGTCCCTGCCCCTCCCATGTCCCCAGTCCCCTCCAAGTCCCTGCCCCTCCCAAGTCCTGCCCCTCCCATGTCCCCAGTCCCCTCCCCAGTCCCTGCCACTCCCAAGTCCCTGCCCCTCCATGTCCCCAGTCCCCTCTCCCCTCCCCAGTCCCTGCCACTCCCAAGACCCTGCCCCTCCCATGTTACCAGTCCCCTCCCAAGTCCCTGCCCCTCCCATTTCCCCAGTCCCCTCCCAAGTCCCTGCCCCTCCCATGTCCCCAGTCCCCTCCCAAGTCCCTGCCCCTCCCATGTCCCCAGTCCCCACCCAAGTCCCTGCACCTCCCATGTCCCCAGTCCCCTCCCAAGTCCCTGCCCCTCCCAAGTCCCTGCCCCTCCCATGTCCCCAGTCCCCTCCCCAGTCCCTGCCACTCCCAAGTCCCTGCCCCTCCCATGTCCCCAGTCCCTTCCCTAGTCCCTGCCCCTCCCATGTCCCCAGTCCCCACCCAAGTCCCTGCCCCTCCATGTCCCCAGTCCCCTCCCAAGTCCCTGCCACTCCCAAGTCCCTGCCCCTCCCATGTCCCCAGTCCCCTCCCAAGTCCCCAATCCCCTCCCATGTCCCCAGTCCCCTCCCAGGTCCCTTCCCCTCCCATGTCCCCAGTCCCCTCCCCAGTCCCTGCCACTCCCAAGTCCCTGCCCCTCCCATGTCCCCAGTCCCCTCCCAAGTCCCCAATCCCCTCCCATGTCCCCAGTCCCCTCCACAGTCCCTTCCGCTCCCAAGTCCTGCCCCTTCCATGTCCCCAGTCCCCTCCCAAGTCCCCAATCCACTCCCATGTCCCCAGTCCCCTTCCCAGTCCCTGCCACTCCCAAGTCCCTGCCCCTCCCATGTCCCCAGTCCCCTCCACAGTCCCTTCCGCTCCCAAGTCCCTGCCCCTCCATGTCCCCAGTCCCCTCCCAAGTCCCTGCCCCTCCCATGTCCCCAGTCCCCTCCCCAGTCCCTGCCACTCCCAAGTCCCTGCCCCTCCCATGTCCCCACTCGCCTCCCAAGTCCCCAATCCCCTCCCATGTCCCCAGTCCCCTCCCAGTCCCTGCCACTCCCAAGACCCTGCCCCTCCCATGTCCCCAGTCCCCTCCCAAGTCCTGCCCCTCCCATGTCCCCAGTCCCCTCCCAAGTCCCTGCCCCTCCAAGTCCCTGCCCCTCCCATGTCCCCAGTCCCCTCCCAAGTCCCTGCCCCTCCCAAGTCCCTGCCCCTCCCATGTCCCCAGTCCCCTCCCCAGTCCCTGCCACTCCCAATCCCTGCCCCTCCCATGTCCCCAGTCCCCTCCCCAGTCCCTGCCACTCCCAAGTCCCTGCCCCTCCCATGTCCCCAGTCCCCTCCCCAGTCCCTGCCCCTCCCAAGACCCCAGTCCCATCCCCAGTCCCTGCCCCTCCCATTTCCCCAGTCCCCACCCAAGTCCCTGCCCCTCCCATGTCCCCAGTCCCCTCCCAAGTCCCCAATCCCCTCCCATGTCCCCAGTCCCCTCCCCAGTCCCTGCCACTCCCAAGTCCCTGCCCCTCCCATGTCCCCAGTCCCCTCCCAAGTCCCCAATCCCCTCCCATGTCCCCAGTCCCCTCCCAGGTCCTTCCCCTCCCATGTCCCCAGTCCCCTCCCAAGTCCCTGCCCCTCCCATGTCCCCCACTCCCCTCCCAAGTCCCCAATCCCCTCCCATGTCCCCAGTCCCCTCCCCAGTCCCTGCCACTCCCAAGACCCTGCCCCTCCCATGTCCCCAGTCCCCTCCCAAGTCCCTGCCCCTCCCATGTCCCCAGTCCCCTCCCAAGTCCCTGCCACTCCCAAGTCCCTGCCCCTCCCATGTCCCCAGTCCCCTCCCAAGTCCCCAATCCCCTCCCATGTCCCCAGTCCCCCTCCCAGGTCCCTTCCCCTCCCATGTCCCCAGTCCCCTCCCCAGTCCCTGCCACTCCCAAGTCCCTGCCCCTCCCATGTCCCCAGTCCCCTCCCAAGTCCCCAATCCCCTCCCATGTCCCCAGTCCCCTCCACAGTCCCTTCCGCTCCCAAGTCCCTGCCCCTCCCATGTCCCCAGTCCCCTCCCAAGTCCCCAATCCACTCCCATGTCCCCAGTCCCCTTCCCAGTCCCTGCCACTCCCAAGTCCCTGCCCCTCCCATGTCCCCAGTCCCCTCCACAGTCCCTCCGCTCCCAAGTCCCTGCCCCTCCCATGTCCCCCAGTCCCCTCCCAAGTCCCTGCCCCTCCCATGTCCCCAGTCCCCTCCCCAGTCCCTGCCACTCCCAAGTCCCTGCCCCTCCCATGTCCCCACTCGCCTCCCAAGTCCCCAATCCCCTCCCATGTCCCCAGTCCCCTCCCCAGTCCCTGCCACTCCCAAGACCCTGCCCCTCCCATGTCCCCAGTCCCCTCCCAAGTCCCTGCCCCTCCCATGTCCCCAGTCCCCTCCCAAGTCCCTGCCCCTCCCAAGTCCCTGCCCCTCCCATGTCCCCAGTCCCCTCCCAAGTCCCTGCCCCTCCCAAGTCCCTGCCCCTCCCATGTCCCCAGTCCCCTCCCAGTCCCTGCCACTCCCAATCCCTGCCCCTCCCATGTCCCCAGTCCCCTCCCCAGTCCCTGCCACTCCCAAGTCCCTGCCCCTCCCATGTCCCCAGTCCCCTCCCCAGTCCCTGCCCCTCCCAAGACCCCAGTCCCATCCCCAGTCCCTGCCCCTCCCATTTCCCCAGTCCCCACCCAAGTCCCTGCCCCTCCCATGTCCCCAGTCCCCTCCCAAGTCCCCAATCCCCTCCCATGTCCCCAGTCCCCTCCCCAGTCCCTGCCACTCCCAAGTCCCTGCCCCTCCCATGTCCCCAGTCCCCTCCCAAGTCCCCAATCCCCTCCCATGTCCCCAGTCCCCTCCCAAGTCCCTGCCCCTCCCATGTCCCCACTCCCCTCCCAAGTCCCCAATCCCCTCCCATGTCCCCAGTCCCCTCCCCAGTCCCTGCCACTCCCAAGACCCTGCCCCTCCCATGTCCCCAGTCCCCTCCCAAGTCCCTGCCCCTCCCATGTCCCCAGTCCCCTCCCAAGTCCCTGCACCTCCCATGTCCCCAGTCCCCTCCCATGTCCCCAGTCCCCTCCCAAGTCCCTGCACCTCCCATGTCCCCAGTCCCCTCCCAAGTCCCTGCACCTCCCAAGTCCCTGCCCCTCCCAAGTCCCTGCCCCTCCCATGTCCCCAGTCCCTCCCAAGTCCCTGCCCCTCCATGTCCCCAGTCCCCTCCCAAGTCCCTGACCCTCCCAAGTCCCTGCCCCTCCATGTCCCCAGTCCCCTCCCAGTCCCTGCCACTCCCAAGTCCCTGCCCCTCCCATGTCCCCAGTCCCCTCCCAAGTCCCCAATCCCCTCCCATGTCCCCAGTCCCCTCCCCAGTCCCTGCCACTCCCAAGTCCCTGCCCCTCCCATGTCCCCAGTCCCCTCCCAAGTTCCCAATCCCCTCCCATGTCCCCAGTCC
This sequence comes from Neomorphus geoffroyi, assembly GCA_033558235.1. NCBI lineage: Eukaryota > Metazoa > Chordata > Aves > Cuculiformes > Neomorphidae > Neomorphus > Neomorphus geoffroyi. Next base: position 27,386 of record JAUMJM010000441.1, read on the forward strand.
CCTCCCCAGTCCCTGCCACTCCCAAGTCCCTGCCCCTCCCATGTCCCCAGTCCCCTCCCAAGTCCCCAATACCCTCCCATGTCCCCAGTCCCCTCCCCAGTCCCTGCCCCTCCCAAGACCCCAGTCCCCTCCCCAGTCCCTGCCCCTCCCATGTCCCTGCCCCTCCCATGTCCCCAGTCCCCCTCCCAAGTCCCCAATCCCCTCCCATGTCCCCAGTCCCCTCCACAGTCCCTGCCACTCCCAAGTCCCTGCCCCTCCCATGTCCCCAGTCCCCTCCCAAGTCCCCAATCCCCTCCCATGTCACCAGTCCCCTCCCAAGTCCCTGCCACTCCCAAGTCCCTGCCCCTCCCATGTCCCCAGTCCCCTCCCAAGTCCCCAATCACCTCCCATGTCCCCAGTCCCCTCCCCAGTCCCTGCCACTCCCAAGTCCCTGCCCCTCCCATGTCCCCAGTCCCCTCCCAAGTCCCAATACCCTCCCATGTCCCAGTCCCCTCCCCAGTCCCTGCCACTCCCAATCCCTGCCCCTCCCATGTCCCCAGTCCCCTCCCAAGTCCCCAATCCCCTCCCATGTCCCAGTCCCCTCCCAAGTCCCTGCCCCTCCCAAGTCCCTGACCCTCCCATGTCCCCAGTCCCCTCCCCAGTCCCTGCCACTCCCAAGTCCCTGCCCCTCCCATGTCCCCAGTCCCCTCCCCAGTCCCTGCCACTCCCAAGTCCCTGCCCCTCCCATGTCCCCAGTCCCCTCCCAAGTCCCCAATCCCCTCCCATGTCCCCAGTCCCCTCCCCAGTCCCTGCCACTCCCAAGTCCCTGCCCCTCCCATGTCCCCAGTCCCCACCCAAGTCCCTGCCCCTCCCAAGTCCCTGCCCCTCCCATGTCCCCAGTCCCCTCCCAAGTCCCCAATCCCCTCCCATTTCCCCAGTCCCCTCCCCAGTCCCTGCCACTCCCAAGTCCCTGCCCCTCCCATGTCCCCAGTCCCCTCCCAAGTCCCCAATCCCCTCCCATGTCCCCAGTCCCCTCCCCAGTCCCTGCCACTCCCAAGTCCCTGCCCCTCCCATGTCCCCAGTCCCCTCCCAAGTCCCTGCCCCTCCCATGTCCCCAGTCCCCACCCAAGTCCCTGCCCCTCCCATGTCCCCAGTCCCCTCCCAAGTCCCTGCCCCTCCCAAGTCCCTGCCCCTCCCATGTCCCCAGTCCCCTCCCCAGTCCCTGCCACTTCCCCAAGTCCCTGCCCCTCCATGTCCCCAGTCCCCTCCCAAGTCCCCAATCCCCTCCCATGTCCCCAGTCCCCTCCCAGGTCCCTTCCCCTCCATGTCCCCAGTCCCCTCCCAAGTCCCTGCCCCTCCCATGTCCCCAGTCCCCTCCCAAGTCCCTGCCCCTCCCATGTCCCCAGTCCCCACCCAAGTCCCTGCACCTCCCATGTCCCCAGTCCCCTCCCAAGTCCCTGCCCCTCCCAAGTCCCTGCCCCTCCCATGTCCCCAGTCCCCTCCCCAGTCCCTGCCACTCCCAAGTCCCTGCCCCTCCCATGTCCCCAGTCCCTTCCCTAGTCCCTGCCCCTCCCATGTCCCCAGTCCCCACCCAAGTCCCTGCCCCTCCCATGTCCCCAGTCCCCTCCCAAGTCCCTGCCCCTCCCAAGTCCCTGCCCTTCCCATGTCCCAGTCCCCTCCCCAGTCCCTGCCACTCCCAAGTCCCTGCCCCTCCCATGTCCCCAGTCCCCTCCCAAGTCCCCAATCCCCTCCCATGTCCCCAGTCCCCTCCCAGTCCCTGCCACTCGCAAGACCCTGCCCCTCCCATGTTACCAGTCCCCTCCCAAGTCCCTGCCCCTCCCATTTCCCCAGTCCCCTCCCAAGTCCTGCCCCTCCCATGTCCCCAGTCCCCACCCAAGTCCCTGCACCTCCATGTCCCCAGTCCCCTCCCAAGTCCCTGCCCCTCCCAAGTCCCTGCCCCTCCCATGTCCCCAGTCCCCTCCCCAGTCCCTGCCACTCCCAAGTCCCTGCCCCTCCCATGTCCCCAGTCCCCTCCCCAGTCCCTGCCACTCCCAAGTCCCTGCCCCTCCCATGTCCCCAGTCCCCTCCCAAGTCCCCAATCCCCTCCCATGTCCCCAGTCCCCTCCACAGTCCCTGTCACTCCCAAGTCCCTGCCCCTCCCATGTCCCCAGTCCCCTCCCAAGTCCCCAATCCCCTCCCATGTCCCCAGTCCCCTCCCCAGTCCCTGCCACTCCAAGTCCCTGCCCCTCCCATGTCCCCAGTCCCCTCCCAAGTCCCCAATACCCTCCATGTCCCCAGTCCCCTCCCCAGTCCCTGCCACTCCCAAATCCCTGCCCCTCCCATGTCCCCAGTCCCCTCCCAAGTCCCCAATACCCTCCCATGTCCCCAGTCCCCTCCCCAGTCCCTGCCCCTCCCAAGACCCCAGTCCCCTCCCCAGTCCCTGCCCCTCCCATTTCCCCAGTCCCTTCCCTAGTCCCTGCCCCTCCCATGTCCCCAGTCCCCTCCCCAGTCCCTGCCCCTCCCATTTCCCCAGTCCCCTCCCCAGTCCCTGCCCCTCCCAAGACCCCAGTCCCCTCCCCAGTCCCTGCCCCTCCCATTTCCCCAGTCCCCTCCCAAGTCCCTGCCTTTCCCATGTCCCCAGTCCCCTCCCCAGTCCCTGCCACTCCCAAGTCCCTGCCCCTCCCATGTCCCCAGTCCCCTCCCAAGTCCCTGCCCCTCCCAAGTCCCTGCCCCTCCCATGTCCCCAGTCCCCTCCCCAGTCCCTGCCACTCCCAAGTCCCTGCCCCTCCCATGTCCCCAGTCCCCTCCCAAGTCCCCAATCCCCTCCCATGTCCCCAGTCCCCTCTGTCCCCAGTCCCCTCCACAGTCCCTTCCGCTCCCAAGTCCCTGCCCCTCCCATGTCCCCAGTCCCCTCCCAAGTCCCTGCCCCTCCCAAGTCCCTGCCCCTCCCATGTCCCCAGTCCCCTTCCCAGTCCCTGCCACTCCCAAGTCCCTGCCCCTCCCATGTCCCCAGTCCCCTCCCAAGTCCCTGCCCCTCCCATGTCCCCAGTCCCCTCCCCAGTCCCTGCCACTCCCAAGTCCCTGCCCCTCCCATGTCCCCACTCCCCTCCCATGTCCCCAATCCCCTCCCATGTCCCCAGTCCCCTCCCCAGTCCCTGCCACTCCCAAGACCCTGCCCCTCCCATGTCCCCAGTCCCCTCCCAAGTCCCTGCCCCTCCCATGTCCCCAGTCCCCTCCCAAGTCCCTGCCCCTCCCATGTCCCCAGTCCCCTCCCCAGTCCCTGCCCCTCCCAAGTCCCTGCCCCTCCCATGTCCCCAGTCCCCTCCCAAGTCCCTGCCCCTCCCAAGTCCCTGCCCCTCCCATGTCCCCAGTCCCCTCCCCAGTCCCTGCCACTCCCAATCCCTGCCCCTCCCATGTCCCCAGTCCCCTCCCAAGTCCCCAATCCCCTCCCATGTCCCCAGTCCCCCTCCACAGTCCCTGCCACTCCCAAGTCCCTGCCCCTCCCATGTCCCCAGTCCCCTCCCCAGTCCCTGCCCCTCCCATGTCCCCAGTCCCCTCCCAAGTCCCCAATCCCCTCCCATGTCCCCAGTCCCCTCCCAGGTCCCTTCCCCTCCCATGTCCCCAGTCCCCTCCCCAGTCCCTGCCCTTCCCAAGTCCCTGCCCCTCCCATGTCCCCACTCCCCTCCCAAGTCCCCAATCCCCTCCCATGTCCCCAGTCCCCTCCCCAGTCCCTGCCACTCCCAAGACCCTGCCCCTCCCATGTCCCCAGTCCCCTCCCAAGTCCCTGCCCCTCCCATTTCCCCAGTCCCCTCCCAAGTCCCTGCCCCTCCCATGTCCCCAGTCCCCTCCCAAGTCCCTGCACCTCCCATGTCCCCAGTCCCCTCCCAAGTCCCTGCCCCTCCCATGTCCCCAGTCCCCTCCCAAGTCCCTGCCCCTCCCAAGTCCCTGCCCCTCCCATGTCCCCAGTCCCCTCCCAAGTCCCTGCCCCTCCCATGTCCCCAGTCCCCTCCCAAGTCCCTGACCCTCCCAAGTCCCTGCCCCTCCCATGTCCCCAGTCCCCTCCCCAGTCCCTGCCACTCCCAAGTCCCTGCCCCTCCCATGTCCCCAGTCCCCTCCCATGTCCCCAGTCCCCTCCCCAGTCCCTGCCCCTCCCAAGACCCCAGTCCCCTCCCCAGTCCCTGCCCCTCCCATGTCCCTGCCCCTCCCATGTCCCCAGTCCCCTCCCAAGTCCCCAATCCCCTCCCATGTCCCCAGTCCCCTCCACAGTCCCTGCCACTCCCAAGTCCCTGCCCCTCCCATGTCCCCAGTCCCCTCCCAAGTCCCCAATCCCCTCCCATGTCCCCAGTCCCCTCCCCAGTCCCTGCCACTCCCAAGTCCCTGCCCCTCCCATGTCCCCAGTCCCCTCCCAAGTCCCTGCCCCTCCCATGTCCCCAGTCCCCTCCCAAGTCCCCAATCCCCTCCCATGTCACCAGTCCCCTCCCAAGTCCCTGCCACTCCCAAGTCCCTGCCCCTCCCATGTCCCCAGTCCCCTCCCAAGTCCCCAATCACCTCCCATGTCCCCAGTCCCCTCCCCAGTCCCTGCCACTCCCAAGTCCCTGCCCCTCCCATGTCCCCAGTCCCCTCCCCAGTCCCTGCCACTCCCAAGTCCCTGCCCCTCCCATGTCCCCAGTCCCCTCTCAAGTCCCCAATACCCTCCCATGTCCCCAGTCCCCTCCCCAGTCCCTGCCCCTCCCAAGACCCCAGTCCCCTCCCCAGTCCCTGCCCCTCCCATTTCCCCAGTCCCCTTCCAAGTCCCTGCCCCTCCCATTTCCCCAGTCCCCTTCCAAGTCCCTGCCCCACCCATGTCCCCAGTCCCCACCCAAGTCCCTGCCCCTCCCATGTCCCCAGTCCCCTCCCAAGTCCCTGCCCCTCCCAAGTCCCTGCCCCTCCCATGTCCCCAGTCCCCTCCCCAGTCCCTGCCACTCCCAAGACCCTGCCCCTCCCATGTCCCCAGTCCCCTCCCAAGTCCCCAATCCCCTCCCATGTCCCCAGTCCCCTCCCCAGTCCCTGCCACTCCCAAGTCCCTGCCCCTCCCATGTCCCCAGTCCCCTCCCCAGTCCCTTCCACTCCCAAGTCCCTGCCCCTCCCATGTCCCCAGTCCCCTCCCAAGTCCCCAATACCCTCCCATGTCCCCAGTCCCCTCCCCAGTCCCTACCCCTCCCAAGACCCAGTCCCCTCCCCAGTCCCTGCCCCTCCCAAGACCCCAGTCCCCTCCCCTGTCCCTGCCCCTCCCATGTCCCCAGTCCCCACCCAAGTCCCTGCCCCTCCCATGTCCCCGGTCCCCTCCCCAGTCCCTGCCACTCCCAAGTCCCTGCCCCTCCCATGTCCCCAGTCCCCTCCCCAGTCCCTGCCCCTCCCAAGTCCCTGCCCCTCCCATGTCCCCAGTCCCCTCCCCAGTCCCTGCCACTCCCAAGTCCCTGCCCCTCCCATGTCCCCAGTCCCCTCCCAAGTCCCTGCCCCTCCCATGTCCCCAGTCCCCTCCCCAGTCCCTGCCACTCCCAAGTCCCTGCCCCTCCCATGTCCCCAGTCCCCTCCACAGTCCCTGCCACTCCTAAGTCCCTGCCCCTCCCATGTTCCCAGTCCCCTCCCAAGTCCCCAATCCCCTCCCATGTCCCCAGTCCCCTCCCCAGTCCCTGCCACTCCCAAGTCCCTGCCCCTCCTATGTCCCCAGTCCCCTCCCAAGTCCCCAATCCCCTCCCATGTCCCCAGTCCCCTCCCCAGTCCCTGCCACTCCCAAGTCCCTGCCCGTCCCATGTCCCCAGTCCCCTCCCCAGTCCCTGCCCCTCCCAAGTCCCCAATACCCTCCCATGTCCCCAGTCCTCTCCCCAGTCCCTGCCACTCCCAAATCCCTGCCCCTCCCATGTCCCCAGTCCCCTCCCAAGTCCCCAATACCCTCCCATGTCCCCAGTCCCCTCCCAAGTCCCTGCCCCTCCCATGTCCCCAGTCCCCACCCAAGTCCCTGCCCCTCCCATGTCCCCAGTCCCCTCCCAAGTCCCTGCCCCTCCCAAGTCCCTGCCCCTCCCATGTCCCCAGTCCCTGCCACTCCCAAGTCCCTGCCCCTCCCATGTCCCCAGTCCCCTCCCAAGTCCCTGCCCCTCCCATGTCCCCAGTCCCCTCCCCAGTCCCTGCCACGCCCAAGTCCCTGCCCCTCCCATGTCCCCAGTCCCCTCCCAAGTCCCTGCCCCTCCCATGTCCCCAGTCCCCTCCCAAGTCCCTGCCCCTCCCAAGTCCCTGCCCCTCCCATGTCCCCAGTCCCCTCCCCAGTCCCTGCCACTCCCAAGTCCCTGCCCCTCCCATGTCCCCAGTCCCCTCCCAAGTCCCCAATCCCCTCCCATGTCCCCAGTCCCCTCCCAAGTCCCTGCCCCTCCCATGTCCCCAGTCCCCTCCCAAGTCCCTGCCCCTCCCAAGTCCCTGCCCCTCCCATGTCCCCAGTCCCCTCCCCAGTCCCTGCCACTCCCAAGTCACTGCCCCTCCCATGTCCCCAGTCCCCTCCCAAGTCCCCAATCACCTCCCATGTCCCCAGTCCCCTCCCCAGTCCCTGCCACTCCCAAGTCCCTGCCCCTCCCATGTCCCCAGTCCCCTCCCAAGTCCCCAATACCCTCCCATGTCCCCAGTCCCCTCCCCAGTCCCTGCCCCTCCCATGTCCCCAGTCCCCACCCAAGTCCCTGCCCCTCCCATGTCCCCAGTCCCCTCCCAAGTCCCTGCCCCTCCCATGTCCCCACTCCCCTCCCAAGTCCCCAATCCCCTCCCATGTCCCCAGTCCCCTCCCCAGTCCCTGCCCCTCCCAAGTCCCTGCCCCTCCCATGTCCCCAGTCCCCTCCCCAGTCCCTGCCACTCCCAATCCCTGCCCCTCCCATGTTACCAGTCCCCTCCCAAGTCCCTGCCCCTCCCATTTCCCCAGTCTCCTCCCAAGTCCCTGCCCCTCCCATGTCCCCAGTCCCCTCCCAGGTCCCCAATCCCCTCCCATGTCCCCAGTCCCCTCCCCAGTCCCTGCCACTCCCAAGTCCCTGCCCCTCCCATGTCCCCAGTCCCCTCCCAAGTCCCCAATACCCTCCCATGTCCCCAGTCCCCTCCCAAGTCCCCAATACCCTCCCATGTCCCCAGTCCCCTCCCCAGTCCCTACCCCTCCCAAGACCCAGTCCCCTCCCCAGTCCCTGCCCCTCCCAAGACCCCAGTCCCCTCCCAAGTCCCTGCCCCTCCCATGTCCCCAGTCCCCACCCAAGTCCCTGCCCCTCCCATGTCCCCAGTCCCCTCCCAAGTCCCTGCCCCTCCCAAGTCCCTGCCCCTCCCATGTCCCCAGTCCCCTCCCCAGTCCCTGCCACTCCCAAGTCCCTGCCCCTCCCATGTCCCCAGTCCCCTCCCAAGTCCCTGCCCCTCCCATGTCCCCATTCCCCTCCCCAGTCCCTGCCCTTCCCAAGTCCCTGCCCCTCCCATGTCCCCAGTCCCCTCCCCAGTCCCTGCCCCTCCCAAGTCCCTGCCCCTCCCATGTCCCCAGTCCCCTCCCCAGTCCCTGCCACTCCCAAGTCCCTGCCCCTCCCATGTTACCAGTCCCCTGCCAAGTCCCTGCCCCTCCCATGTCCCCAGTCCCCTCCCTAGTCCCTGCCCCTCCCATGTCCCCACTCCCCTCCCAAGTCCCCAATCCCCTCCCATGTCCCCAGTCCCCTCCCCAGTCCCTGCCCTTCCCAAGTCCCTGCCCCTCCCATGTTACCAGTCCCCTCCCCAGTCCCTGCCCCTCCCATGTCCCCAGTCCCCTCCCTAGTCCCTGCCCCTCCCATGTCCCCACTCCCCTCCCAAGTCCCCAATCCCCTCCCATGTCCCCAGTCCACTCCCAAGTCCCTGCCCCTCCCAAGTCCCTGCCCCTCCCAAGACCCCAGTCCCCTCCCCAGTCCCTGCCCCTCCCATTTCCCCAGTCCCCTCCCAAGTCCCTGCCCCTCCCATGTCCCCAGTCCCCTCCCCAGTCCCTGCCAGTCCCAAGTCCCTGCCCCTCCCATGTCCCCAGTCCCCTCCCAAGTCCCTGCCCCTCCCATTTCCCCAGTCCCCTTCCAAGTCCCTGCCCCTCCCTAGTCCCTGCCCCTCCCATGTCCCTGCCCCTCCCATGTCCCCAGTCCCCTCCCCAGTCCCTGCCCCTCCCTAGTCCCTGCCCCTCCCAAGTCCCTGCCCCTCCCATTTCCCCAGTCCCCTTCCAAGTCCCTGCCCCTCCCTAGTCCCTGCCCCTCCCATGTCCCTGCCCCTCCCATGTCCCCAGTCCCCTCCCAAGTCCCTGCCCCTCCCAAGTCCCTGCCCATCCCATGTCCCCAGTCCCCTCCCAAGTCCCTGCCCCTCCCATGTCCCCAGTCCGCTCCCCAGTCCCTGCCACTCCCAAGTCCCTGCCCCTCCCATGTCCCCAGTCCCCTCCCAAGTCACCAATCCCCTCCCATGTCCCCAGTCCCCTCCCCAGTCCCTGCCCTTCCCAAGTCCCTGCCCCTCCCATGTCCCCAGTCCCCTCCCAAGTCCCCAATCCCTTCCCATGTCCCCAGTCCCCTCCCAAGTCCCTGCCCCTCCCATGTCCCCAGTCCCCTCCCCAGTCCCTGCCCCTCCCAAGTCCCTGCCCCTCCCATGTTCCCAGTCCCCTCCCAAGTCCCTGCCACTCCCAAGTCCCTGCCCCTCCCATGTCCCCAGTCCCCTCCCCAGTCCCTGCCACTCCCAAGTCCCTGCCCCTCCCATGTCCCCAGTCCCCACCCAATTCCCTGCCCCTCCCATGTCCCCAGTCCCCTCCCTAGTCCCTGCCCCTCCCATGTCCCCACTCCCCTCCCAAGTCCCCAATCCCCTCCCATGTCCCCAGTCCCCTCCCCAGTCCCTGCCCTTCCCAAGTCCCTGCCCCTCCCATGTTACCAGTCCCCTGCCAAGTCCCTGCCCCTCCCATGTCCCCAGTCCCCTCCCCAGTCCCTGCCCCTCCCATGTCCCCAGTCCCCTCCCAAGTCCCTGCCCCTCCCAAGTCCCTGCCCCTCCCATGTCCCCAGTCCCCTCCCCAGTCCCTGCCCCTCCCATGTCCCCAGTCCCCTCCCAAGTCCCCAATCCCCTCCCATGTCCCCAATCCCCTCCCATGTCCCCAGTCCCCTCCCAAGTCCCCAATCCCCTCCCATGTCCCCAATCCCCTCCCATGTCCCCAGTCCCCTCCCCAGTCCCTGCCACTCCCAAGACCCTGCCCCTCCCATGTTACCAGTCCCCTCCCAAGTCCCTGCCCCTCCCATGTCCCCAGTCCCCTCCCCAGTCCCTGCCCCTCCCATGTCCCCAGTCCCCTCCCCAGTCCCTGCCCCTCCCAAGTCCCTGCCCCTCCCATGTCCCAAGTCCCCTCCCCAGTCCCTGCCCCTCCCAAGTCCCTGCCCCTCCCATGTCCCCAGTCCCCACCCAAGTCCCTGCCCCTCCCATGTCCCCAGTCCCCTCCCAAGTCCCTGCCCCTCCCATGTACCCAGTCCCCTCCCAAATCCCTGCCCCTCCCATGTCCCCAGTCCCCTCCCCAGTCCCTGCCACTCCCAAGTCCCTGCCCCTCCCATGTCCCCAGTCCCCTCCCAAGTCCCTGCCCCTCCCAAGTCCCTGCCCCTCCCAAGTCCCTGCCCCTCCCATGTCCCCACTCCCCTCCCCAGTCCCTGCCACTCCCAAGACCCTGCCCCTCCCATGTTACCAGTCCCCTCCCAAGTCCCCAATCCCCTCCAATGTCCCCAGTCCCCTCCCCAGTCCCTGCCCCTCCCAAGTCCCTGCCCCTCCCATGTCCCCAATCCCCTCCCAAGTCCCTGCCCCTCCCATGTCCCCAGTCCCCTCCCCAATCCCTGTCCCTCCCAAGACCCCAGTCCCCTCCCCAGTCCCTGCCCCTCCCAAGACCCCAGTCCCCTCCCCAGTCCCTGCCCCTCCCATTTCCCCAGTCCCCTCCCAAGTCCCTGCACCTCCCATGTACCCAGTCCCCTCCCCAGTCCCTGCCCCTCCCAAGTCCCTGCCCCTCCCATGTCCCCAGTCCCCTCCCCAGTCCCTGCCAGTCCCAAGTCCCTGCCCCTCCCATGTCCCCAGTCCCCTCCCAAGTCCCTGCCCCTCCCATTTCCCCAGTCCCCTTCCAAGTCCCTCCACCTCCCATGTCCCCAGTCCCCTCCCCAGTCCCTGCCCCTCCCTAGTCCCTGCCCCTCCCATGTCCCCAGTCCCCTCCCAAGTCCCTGCCCCTCCCAAGTCCCTGCCCATCCCATGTCCCCAGTCCCCTCCCAAGTCCCTGCCCCTCCCATGTCCCCAGTCCGCTCCCCAGTCCCTGCCACTCCCAAGTCCCTGCCCCTCCCATGTCCCCAGTCCCCTCCCAAGTCACCAATCCCCTCCCATGTCCCCAGTCCCCTCCCCAGTCCCTGCCCTTCCCAAGTCCCTGCCCCTCCCATGTCCCCAGTCCCCTCCCAAGTCCCTGCCCCTCCCATGTCCCCATTCCCCTCCCCAGTCCCTGCCCTTCCCAAGTCCCTGCCCCTCCCATGTCCCCAGTCCCCTCCCCAGTCCCTGCCCCTCCCAAGTCCCTGCCCCTCCCATGTCCCCAGTCCCCTCCCCAGTCCCTGCCACTCCCAAGTCCCTGCCCCTCCCATGTTACCAGTCCCCTGCCAAGTCCCTGCCCCTCCCATGTCCCCAGTCCCCTCCCAAGTCCCCAATCCCCTCCCATGTCCCCAGTCCCCTCCCCAGTCCCTGCCCTTCCCAAGTCCCTGCCCCTCCCATGTTACCAGTCCCCTCCCCAGTCCCTGCCCCTCCCATGTCCCCAGTCCCCTCCCTAGTCCCTGCCCCTCCCATGTCCCCACTCCCCTCCCAAGTCCCCAATCCCCTGCCATGTCCCCAGTCCACTCCCAAGTCCCTGCCCCTCCCAAGTCCCTGCCCCTCCCAAGACCCCAGTCCCCTCCCCAGTCCCTGCCCCTCCCATTTCCCCAGTCCCCTCCCAAGTCCCTGCCCCTCCCATGTCCCCAGTCCCCTCCCCAGTCCCTGCCAGTCCCAAGTCCCTGCCCCTCCCATGTCCCCAGTCCCCTCCCAAGTCCCTGCCCCTCCCATTTCCCCAGTCCCCTTCCAAGTCCCTGCCCCTCCCTAGTCCCTGCCCCTCCCATGTCCCTGCCCCTCCCATGTCCCCAGTCCCCTCCCCAGTCCCTGCCCCTCCCTAGTCCCTGCCCCTCCCAAGTCCCTGCCCCTCCCATTTCCCCAGTCCCCTTCCAAGTCCCTGCCCCTCCCTAGTCCCTGCCCCTCCCATGTCCCTGCCCCTCCCATGTCCCCAGTCCCCTCCCAAGTCCCTGCCCCTCCCAAGTCCCTGCCCATCCCATGTCCCCAGTCCCCTCCCAAGTCCCTGCCCCTCCCATGTCCCCAGTCCGCTCCCCAGTCCCTGCCACTCCCAAGTCCCTGCCCCTCCCATGTCCCCAGTCCCCTCCCAAGTCACCAATCCCCTCCCATGTCCCCAGTCCCCTCCCCAGTCCCTGCCCTTCCCAAGTCCCTGCCCCTCCCATGTCCCCAGTCCCCTCCCAAGTCCCCAATCCCTTCCCATGTCCCCAGTCCCCTCCCAAGTCCCTGCCCCTCCCATGTCCCCAGTCCCCTCCCCAGTCCCTGCCCCTCCCAAGTCCCTGCCCCTCCCATGTTCCCAGTCCCCTCCCAAGTCCCTGCCACTCCCAAGTCCCTGCCCCTCCCATGTCCCCAGTCCCCTCCCCAGTCCCTGCCACTCCCAAGTCCCTGCCCCTCCCATGTCCCCAGTCCCCACCCAATTCCCTGCCCCTCCCATGTCCCCAGTCCCCTCCCTAGTCCCTGCCCCTCCCATGTCCCCACTCCCCTCCCAAGTCCCCAATCCCCTCCCATGTCCCCAGTCCCCTCCCCAGTCCCTGCCCTTCCCAAGTCCCTGCCCCTCCCATGTTACCAGTCCCCTGCCAAGTCCCTGCCCCTCCCATGTCCCCAGTCCCCTCCCTAGTCCCTGCCCCTCCCATGTCCCCACTCCCCTCCCAAGTCCCCAATCCCCTCCCATGTCCCCAGTCCCCTCCCCAGTCCCTGCCCTTCCCAAGTCCCTGCCCCTCCCATGTCCCCAGTCCCCTCCCCAGTCCCTGCCCCTCCCATGTCCCCAGTCCCCTCCCAAGTCCCTGCCCCTCCCAAGTCCCTGCCCCTCCCATGTCCCCCAGTCCCCTCCCCAGTCCCTGCCCCTCCCATGTCCCCAGTCCCCTCCCAAGTCCCCAATCCCCTCCCATGTCCCCAATCCCCTCCCATGTCCCCAGTCCCCTCCCCAGTCCCTGCCACTCCCAAGACCCTGCCCCTCCCATGTTACCAGTCCCCTCCCAAGTCCCTGCCCCTCCCATTTCCCCAGTCCCCTCCCAAGTCCCTGCCCCTCCCATGTCCCCAGTCCCCTCCCCAGTCCCTGCCCCTCCCATGTCCCCAGTCCCCTCCCCAGTCCCTGCCCCTCCCAAGTCCCTGCCCCTCCCATGTCCCAAGTCCCCTCCCCAGTCCCTGCCCCTCCCAAGTCCCTGCCCCTCCCATGTCCCCAGTCCCCTCCCTAGTCCCTGCCCCTCCCATGTCCCCAGTCCCCACCCAAGTCCCTGCCCCTCCCATGTCCCCAGTCCCCTCCCAAGTCCCTGCCCCTCCCAAATCCCTGCCCCTCCCATGTCCCCAGTCCCCTCCCCAGTCCCGGCCACTCCCAAGTCCCTGCCCCTCCCATGTCCCCAGTCCCCTCCCCAGTCCCTGCCAGTCCCAAGTCCCTGCCCCTCCCATGTTACCAGTCCCCTCCCAAGTCCCTGCCCCTCCCATTTCCCCAGTCCCCTTCCAAGTCCCTCCACCTCCCATGTCCCCAGTACCCTCCCCAGTCCCTGCCCCTCCCAAGTCCCTGCCCCTCCCATGTCCCCAGTCCCCTCCCTAGTCCCTGCCCCTCCCATGTCCCCAGTCCCCTCCCAAGTCCCTGCCCGTCCCAAGTCCCTGCCCCTCCCATGTCCCCACTCCCCTCGCAAGTCCCCAATCCCCTCCCATGTCCCCAGTCCCCTCCCCAGTCCCTGCCACTCCCAAGACCCTGCCCCTCCCATGTTACCAGTCCCCTCCCAAGTCCCCAATCCCCTCCAATGTCCCCAGTCCCCTCCCCAGTCCCTGCCCCTCCCAAGTCCCTGCCCCTCCCATGTCCCCAATCCCCTCCCAAGTCCCTGCCCCTCCCTTGTCCCCATTCCCCTCCCCAGTCCCTGCCCCTCCCAAGTCCCTGCCCCTCCCATGTCCCCAGTCCCCTCCCCAATCCCTGTCCCTCCCAAGACCCCAGTCCCCTCCCCAGTCCCTGCCCCTCCCAAGACCCCAGTCCCCTCCCCAGTCCCTGCCCCTCCAATGTCCCCAGTCCCCTCCCCAGTCCCTGCCCCTCCCAAGTCCCTGCCCCTCCCATGTCCCCAGTCCCCTCCCAAGTCCCTGCCCCTCCCAAGTCCCTGCCCCTCCCATGTCCCCAGTCCCCTCCCCAGTCCCTGCCAGTCCCAAGTCCCTGCCCCTCCCATGTCCCCAATCCCCTCCCAAGTCCCTGCCCCTCCCTTGTCCCCATTCCCCTCCCCAGTCCCTGCCCCTCCCAAGTCCCTGCCCCTCCCATGTCCCCAGTCCCCTTCCAAGTCCCTGCCCCTCCCATGTTACCAGTCCCCTCCCAAGTCCCTGCCCCTACCATTTCCCCAGTCCCCTCCCAAGTCCCTGCCCCTCCCATGTCCCCAGTCCCCTCCCCAGTCCCTGCCCCTCCCATGTCCCCAGTCCCCTCCCCAGTCCCTGCCCCTCCCAAGTCCCTGCCCCTCCCATGTCCCAAGTCCCCTCCCCAGTCCCTGCCCCTCCCAAGTCCCTGCCCCTCCCATGTCCCCAGTCCCCTCCCTAGTCCCTGCCCCTCCCATGTCCCCAGTCCCCTCCCAAGTCCCTGCCCCTCCCAAATCCCTGCCCCTCCCATGTCCCCAGTCCCCTCCCCAGTCCCGGCCACTCCCAAGTCCCTGCCCCTCCCATGTCCCCAGTCCCCACCCAATTCCCTGCACCTCCCATGTCCCCAGTCCCCTCCCCAGTCCCTGCCCCTCCCAAGTTACCAGTCCCCTCCCAAGTCCCTGCCCCTCCCATGTCCCCAGTCCCCTCCCCAGTCCCTGCCAGTCCCAAGTCCCTGCCCCTCCCATGTCCCCAGTCCCCTCCCAAGTCCCTGCCCCTCCCATTTCCCCAGTCCCCTTCCAAGTCCCTCCACCTCCCATGTCCCCAGTCCCCTCCCAAGTCCCTGCCCCTCCCATGTCCCCAGTCCCCTCCCTAGTCCCTGCCCCTCCCATGTCCCCAGTCCCCTCCCAAGTCCCTGCCCCTCCCAAGTCCCTGCCCCTCCCATGTCCCCAGTCCCCTCCCCAGTCCCTGCCCCTCCCATGTCCCCACTCCCCTCGCAAGTCCCCAATCCCCTCCAATGTCCCCAGTCCCCTCCCCAGTCCCTGCCCCTCCCAAGTACCTGCCCCTCCCATGTCCCCAATCCCCTCCCAAGTCCCTGCCCCTCCCTTGTCCCCATTCCCCTCCCCAGTCCCTGCCCCTCCCAAGTCCCTGCCCCTCCCATGTCCCCAGTCCCCTCCCTAGTACCTGCCCCTCCCATGTCCCCAGTCCCCATCCAAGTCCCTGCCCCTCCCATGTCCCCAGTCCCCTCCCAAGTCCCTGCCCCTCCCAAGTCCCTGCCCCTCCCATGTCCCCAGTCCCCTCCCCAGTCCCTGCCCCTCCCATGTCCCCAGTCCCCTCCCCAGTCCCTGCCAGTCCCAAGTCCCTGCCCCTCCCATGTCCCCAATCCCCTCCCAAGTCCCTGCCCCTCCCTTGTCCCCATTCCCCTCCCCAGTCCCTGCCCCTCCCAAGTCCCTGCCCCTCCCATGTCCCCAGTCCCCTTCCAAGTCCCTGCCCCTCCCATGTCCCCAGTCCCCTCCCTAGTCCCTGCCCCTCCCATGTCCCCAGTCCCCACCCAAGTCCCTGCCCCTCCCATGTCCCCAGTCCCCTCCCAAGTCCCTGCCCCTCCCAAGTCCCTGCCCCTCCCATGTCCCCAGTCCCCTCCCAAGTCCCTGCCCCTCCCAAGTCCCTGCCCCTCCCATGTCCCCAGTCCCCTCCCAAGTCCCCAATCCCCTCCCATGTCCCCAGTCCCCTCCCAAGTCCCTGCCCCTCCCATGTCCCCATTCCCCTCCCCAGTCCCTGCCCCTCCCATGTCCCCAGTCCCCTCCCAAGTCCCTGCCCCTCCCATGTCTCCAGTCCCCTCCCAAGTCCCCAATCCCCTCCCATGTCCCCAGTCCCCTCCCCAGTCCCTGCCACTCCCAAGACCCTGCCCCTCCCATGTCCCCAGTCCCCTCCCCAGTCCCTGCCCCTCCCAAGTCCCTGCCCCTCCCATGTCCCAAGTCCCCTCCCCAGTCCCTGCCCCTCCCAAGTCCCTGCCCCTCCCATGTCCCCAGTCCCCACCCAAGTCCCTGCCCCTCCCAAATCCCTGCCCCTCCCATGTCCCCAGTCCCCTCCCCAGTCCCTGCCACTCCCAAGTCCCTGCCCCTCCCATGTCCCCAGTCCCCACCCAATTCCCTGCCCCTCCCATGTCCCCAGTCCCCTCCCCAGTCCCTGCCAGTCCCAAGTCCCTGCCCCTCCCATGTCCCCAGTCCCCTCCCCAGTCCCTGCCAGTCCCAAGTCCCTGCCCCTCCCATGTCCCCAGTCCCCTCCCTAGTCCCTGCCCCTCCCATGTTACCAGTCCCCTCCCAAGTCCCTGCCCCTCCCATTTCCCCAGTCCCCTTCCAAGTCCCTCCACCTCCCATGTCCCCAGTCCCCTCCCCAGTCCCTGCCCCTCCCAAGTCCCTGCCCCTCCCATGTCCCCAGTCCCCTCCCTAGTCCCTGCCCCTCCCATGTCCCCAGTCCCCTCCCAAGTCCCTGCCCCTCCCAAGTCCCTGCCCCTCCCATGTCCCCAGTCCCCTCCCCAGTCCCTGCCCCTCCCATGTCCCCACTCCCCTCCCCAGTCCCTGCCCCTCCCAAGTCCCTGCCCCTCCCATGTCCCCACTCCCCTCCCAAGTCCCCAATCCCCTCCCATGTCCCCAGTCCCCTCCCCAGTCCCTGCCACTCCCAAGACCCTGCCCCTCCCATGTTACCAGTCCCCTCCCAAGTCCCCAATCCCCTCCAATGTCCCCAGTCCCCTCCCCAGTCCCTGCCCCTCCCAAGTCCCTGCCCCTCCCATGTCCCCAATCCCCTCCCAAGTCCCTGCCCCTCCCTTGTCCCCATTCCCCTCCCCAGTCCCTGCCCCTCCCAAGTCCCTGCCCCTCCCATGTCCCCAGTCCCCTCCCAAGTCCCTGCCCCTCCCAAGTCCCTGCCCCTCCCATGTCCCCAGTCCCCTCCCCAGTCCCTGCCAGTCCCAAGACCCTGCCCCTCCCATGTTACCAGTCCCCTCCCAAGTCCCCAATCCCCTCCAGTGTCCCCAGTCCCCTCCCCAGTCCCTGCCACTCCAAAGTCCTTGCCCCTCCCATGTCCCCAGTCCCCTCCCCAATCCTTGTCCCTCCCAAGACCCCAGTCCCCTCCCCAGTCCCTGCCCCTCCCAAGACCCCAGTCCCCTCCCCAGTCCCTGCCCCTCCCATGTCCCCAGTCCCCACCCAAGTCCCTGTCCCTCCCATGTCCCCAGTCCCCTCCCAAGTCCCTGCCCCTCCCAAGTCCCTGCCCCTCCCATGTCCCCAGTCCCCTCCCCAGTCCCTGCCACTCCCAAGTCCCTACCCCTCCCATGTCCCCAGTCCCCTCCGAAGTCCCTGCCCCTCCCAAGTCCCTGCCCCTCCCATGTCCCCAGTCCCCTCCCAAGTCCCCAATCCCCTCCCATGTCCCCATTCCCCTCCCCAGTCCCTGCCCCTCCCAAGTCCCTGCCCCTCCCATGTCCCCGGTCCCCTCCCCAGTCCCTGCCCTTCCCAAGTCCATGCCCCTCCCATGTCCCCACTCCCCTCCCCAGTCCCCTCCCCAGTCCCTGCCACTCCGAAGACCCTTCCCCTCCCATGTCCCCAGTCCCCTCCCAAGTCCCTGCCCCTCCCATTTCCCCAGTCCCCTCCCAAGTCCCTGCCCCTCCCATGTCCCCAGTCCCCACCCAAGTCCCTGCACCTCCCATGTCCCCAGTCCCCTCCCAAGTCCCTGCCCCTCCCAAGACCCTGCCCCTCCCATGTCCCCAGTCCCCTCCCTAGTCCCTGCCCCTCCCATGTCCCCAGTCCCCTCCCAAGTCCCTGCCCCTCCCAAGTCCCTGCCCCTCCCATGTCCCCAGTCTCCTCCCTAGTCCCTGCCCCTCCCATGTCCCCAGTCCCCTCCCAAGTCCCTGCCCCTCCCAAGTCCCTGCCCCTCCCATGTCCCCAGTCCCCTCCCTAGTCCCTGCCCCTCCCATGTCCCCAGTCCCCACCCAAGTCCCTGCCCCTCCCATGTCCCCAGTCCCCTCCCAAGTCCCTGCCCCTCCCAAGTCCCTGCCCCTCCCATGTCCCCAATCCCCTCCCCAGTCCCTGCCACTCCCAAGTCCCTGCCCCTCCCATGTCCCCAGTCCCCTCCCAAGTCACCAATCCCCTCCCATGTCCCCAGTCCCCTCCCCAGTCCCTGCCACTCCCAAGTCCCTGCCCCTCCCATGTCCCCAGTACCCTCCCAAGTCCCTGCCCCTCCCATGTCCCCATTCCCCTCCCCAGTCCCTGCCCTTCCCAAGTCCCTGCCCCTCCCATGTCCCCAGTCCCCTCCCAAGTCCCCAATCCCCTCCCATGTCCCCAGTCACCTCCCCAGTCCCTGCCCCTCCCATTTCCCCAGTCCCCTCCCAAGTCCCTGCCCCTCCCATGTCCCCAGTCCCCTCCCAAGTCCCTTCCCCTCCCATGTCCCCAGTCCCCTCCCCAGTCCCTGCCACTCCCAAGTCCCTGCCCCTCCCATGTCCCCAGTCCCCTCCCCAGTCCCTGCCCCTCCCAAGTCCCTGCCCCTCCCATGTCCCCAGTCCCCTCCCCAGTCCCTGCCCTTCCCAAGTCCCTGCCCCTCCCATGTCCCCACTCCCCTCCCAAGTCCCCAATCCCCTCCCATGTCCCCAGTCCCCTCCCCAGTCCCTGCCACTCCCAAGACCCTGCCCCTCCCATGTTACCAGTCCCCTCCCAAGTCCCTGCCCCTCCCATGTCCCCAGTCCCCTCCCAAGTCCCTGCCCCTCCCATGTCCCCACTCCCCAACCAAGTCCCTGCCCCTCCCATGTCCCCAGTCCCCTTCCCAGTCCCTGCCACTCCCAAGTCCCTGCCCCTCCCATGTCCCCAGTCCCCTCCCAAGTCCCTGCCCCTCCCATGTCCCCAGTCCCCTCCCCAGTCCCTGCCCCTCCCAAGTCCCTGCCCCTCCCATGTCCCCACTCCCCTCCCAAGTCCCCAATCCCCTCCCATGTCCCCAGTCCCCTCCCCAGTCCCTGTCACTCCCAAGACCCTGCCCCTCCCATGTCCCCAGTCCCCTCCCAAGTCCCCAATCCCCTCCAGTGTCCCCAGTCCCCTCCCCAGTCCCTGCCACTCCAAAGTCCTTGCCCCTCCCATGTCCCCAATCCCCTCCCAAGTCCCTACCCCTCCCATGTCCCCAGTCCCCTCCCAAGTCCCTAATCCCCTCCCATGTCCCCAGTCCCCTCCGAAGTCCCTGCCCCTCCCAAGTCCCTGCCCCTCCCATGTCCCCAGTCCCCTCCCAAGTCCCTGCCCCTCCCATGTCCCCATTCCCCTCCCCAGTCCCTGCCCTTCCCAAGTCCCTGCCCCTCCCATGTCCCCAGTCCCCTCCCAAGTCCCCAATCCCCTCCCATGTCCCCAGTCCCCTCCCCAGTCCCTGCCACTCCCAAGACCCTGCCCCTCCCATGTTACCAGTCCTCTCCCAAGTCCCTCACCCTCCCATTTCCCCTGTCCCCTCCCCAGTCCCTGCCCCTCCCAAGTCCCTGCCCCTCCCATGTCCCCAGTCCCCACCCAAGTCCCTGCACCTCCTATGTCCCCAGTCCCCTCCCAAGTCCCTGCCCCTCCCAAGTCCCTGCCCCTCCCATGTCCCCAGTCCCCTCCCAAGTCCCTGCCCCTCCCAAGTCCCTGCCCCTCCCATGTCCCCAGTCCCCTCCCAAGTCCCTGCCCCTCCCAAGTCCCTGCCCCTCCCATGTCCCCAGTCCCCTCCCCAGTCCCTGCCACTCCCAAGTCCCTGCCCCTCCCATGTCCCCAGTACCCTCCCAAGTCCCTGCCCCTCCCATGTCCCCATTCCCCTCCCCAGTCCCTGCCCTTCCCAAGTCCCTGCCCCTCCCATGTCCCCAGTCCCCTCCCAAGTCCCCAATCCCCTCCCATGTCCCCAGTCCCCTCCCTAGTCCCTGCCCCTCCCATGTCCCCAGTCCCCTCCCCAGTCCCTGCCCCTCCCAAGTCCCTGCCCCTCCCATGTCCCCAGTCCCCTCCCAAGTAACCAATCCCCTCCCATGTCCCCAGTCCCCTCCCCAGTCCCTGCCACTCCCAAGTCCCTGCCCCTCCCATGTCCCCAGTCCCCTCCCAAGTCACCAATCCCCTCCCATGTCCCCAGTCCCCTCCCTAGTCCCTGCCCCTCCCATGTCCCCAGTCCCCTCCCAAGTCCCTGCACCTCCCATGTCCCCAGTCCCCTCCCAAGTCCCCAGTCCCCTCCCCAGTCCCTGCCACTCCCAAGACCCTGCCCCTCCCATGTCCCCAGTCCCCTCCCCAGTCCCTGCCCTTCCCAAGTCCCTGCCCCTCCCATGTCCCCACTCCGCTCCCAAGTCCCCAATCCCCTCCCATGTCCCCAGTACCCTCCCCAGTCCCTGCCACTCCCAAGTCCCTACCCCTCCCATGTCCCCAGTCCCCTCCCAATTCCCTGCACCTCCCATGTCCCCAGTCCCCTCCGAAGTCCCTGCCCCTCCCGTGTCCCCAGTCCCCTCCCAAGTCCCTGCCCCTCCCAAGTCCCTGCCCCTCCCATGTCCCCAGTCCCCTCCCCAGTCCCTGCCACTCCCAAGTCCCTACCCCTCCCATGTCCCCAGTCCCCTCCGAAGTCCCTGCCCCTCCCAAGTCCCTGCCCCTCCCATGTCCCCAGTCCCCTCCCAAGTCCCCAATCCCCTCCCATGTCCCCATTCCCCTCCCCAGTCCCTGCCACTCCCAAGACCCTGCCCCTCCCATGTTACCAGTCCCCTCCCAAGTCCCTGCCCCTCCCATTTGCCCAGTCCCCTCCCCAGTCCCTGCCCCTCCCAAGTCCCTGCCCCTCCCATGTCCCCATTCCCCTCCCCAGTCCCTGCCCCTCCCAAGTCCCTGCCCCTCCCATGTCCCCGGTCCCCTCCCCAGTCCCTGCCCTTCCCAAGTCCATGCCCCTCCCATGTCCCCACTCCCCTCCCCAGTCCCCTCCCCAGTCCCTGCCACTCCCAAGACCCTTCCCCTCCCATGTCCCCAGTCCCCTCCCAAGTCCCTGCCCCTCCCATGTCCCCAGTCCCCACCCAAGTCCCTGCACCTCCCATGTCCCCAGTCCCCTCCCAAGTCCCTGCCCCTCCCAAGTCCCTGCCCCTCCCATGTCCCCAGTCCCCTCCCCAGTCCCTGCCCCTCCCAAGTCCCTGCCCCTCCCATGTCCCCAGTCCCCTCCCTAGTCCCTGCCCCTCCCATGTCCCCAGTCCCCTCCCAAGTCCCTGCCCCTCCCAAGTCCCTGCCCCTCCCATGTCCCCAGTCTCCTCCCTAGTCCCTGCCCCTCCCATGTCCCCAGTCCCCTCCCAAGTCCCTGCCCCTCCCAAGTCCCTGCCCCTCCCATGTCCCCAGTCCCCTCCCTAGTCCCTGCCCCTCCCATGTCCCCAGTCCCCACCCAAGTCCCTGCCCCTCCCATGTCCCCAGTCCCCTCCCAAGTCCCTGCCCCTCCCAAGTCCCTGCCCCTCCCATGTCCCCAGTCCCCTCCCAAGTCACCAATCCCCTCCCATGTCCCCAGTCCCCTCCCCAGTCCCTGCCACTCCCAAGTCCCTGCCCCTCCCATGTCCCCAGTACCCTCCCAAGTCCCTGCCCCTCCCATGTCCCCATTCCCCTCCCCAGTCCCTGCCCTTCCCAAGTCCCTGCCCCTCCCATGTCCCCAGTCCCCTCCCAAGTCCCCAATCCCCTCCCATGTCCCCAGTCACCTCCCCAGTCCCTGCCCCTCCCATTTCCCCAGTCCCCTCCCAAGTCCCTGCCCCTCCCATGTCCCCAGTCCCCTCCCAAGTCCCTTCCCCTCCCATGTCCCCAGTCCCCTCCCCAGTCCCTGCCACTCCCAAGTCCCTGCCCCTCCTATGTCCCCAGTCCCCTCCCCAGTCCCTGCCCCTCCCATGTCCCCAGTCCCCTCCCCAGTCCCTGCCCTTCCCAAGTCCCTGCCCCTCCCATGTCCCCACTCCCCTCCCAAGTCCCCAATCCCCTCCCATGTCCCCAGTCCCCTCCCCAGTCCCTGCCCCTCCCATGTTACCAGTCCCCTCCCAAGTCCCTGCCCCTCCCATGTCCCCAGTCCCCTCCCAAGTCCCTGCCCCTCCCATGTCCCCACTCCCCAACCAAGTCCCTGCCCCTCCCATGTCCCCATTCCCCTCCCCAGTCCCTGCCCTTCCCAAGTCCCTGCCACTCCCATGTCCCCAGTCCCCTCCCAAGTCCCCAATCCCCTCCCATGTCCCCAGTCCCCTCCCCAGTCCCTGCCACTCCCAAGACCCTGCGCCTCCCATGTTACCAGTCCCCTCCCAAGTCCCTGTCCCTCCCATTTCCCCAGTCCCCTCCCAAGTCCCTGCCCCTCCCATGTCCCCAGTCCCCTCCCAAGTCCCTGCCCCTCCCATGTCCCCAGTCCCCTCCCCAGTCCCTGCCACTCCCAAGTCCCTGCCCCTCCCATGTCCCCAGTCCCCTCCCAAGTCCCTGCCCCTCCCATGTCCCCAGTCCCCTCCCCAGTCCCTGCCCCTCCCAAGTCCCTGCCCCTCCCATGTCCCCACTCCCCTCCCAAGTCCCCAATCCCCTCCCATGTCCCCAGTCCCCTCCCCAGTCCCTGCCACTCCCAAGACCCTGCCCCTCCCATTTCCCCAGTCCCCTCCCAAGTCCCTGACCCTCCCATGTCACCAGTCCCCACCCAATTCCCTGCACCTCCCATGTCCCCAGTCCCCTCCCAAGTCCCTGCCCCTCCCAAGACCCTGCCCCTCCCATGTCCCCAGTCCCCTCCCAAGTCCCTGCCCCTCCCAAGTCCCTGCCCCTCCCATGTCCCCAGTCCCCTCCCCAGTCCCTGCCAGTCCCAAGTCCCTGCCCCTCCCATTTCCCCAGTCCCCTTCCAAGTCCCTGCACCTCCCATGTCCCCAGTCCCCTCCCCAGTCCCTGCCCCTCCCAAGTCCCTGCCCCTCCCATGTCCCCAGTCCCCTCCCAAGTCCCTGCCCCTCCCATGTCCCCAGTCCCCACCCAAGTCCCTGCCCCTCCCATGTCCCCAGTCCCCTCCCAAGTCCCTGCCCCTCCCAAGTCCCTGCCCCTCCCATGTCCCCATTCCCCTCCCCAGTCCCTGCCCTTCCCAAGTCCCTGCCCCTCCCATGTCCCCAGTCCCCTCCCAAGTCCCCAATCCCCTCCCATGTCCCCAGTCCCCTCCCCAGTCCCTGCCACTCCCAAGTCCCTGCCCCTCCCATTTCCCCAGTCCCCTCCCAAGTCCCTGCCCCTCCCATGTCCCCAGTCCCCTCCCAAGTCCCTGCCCCTCCCATGTCCCCAGTCCCCTCCCAAGTCCCTGCCCCTCCCATGTCCCCAGTCCCCTCCCCAGTCCCTGCCACTCCCAAGTCCCTGCCCCTCCCATGTCCCCAGTCCCCTCCCAAGTCCCTGCCCCTCCCATGTCCCCAGTCCCCTCCCCAGTCCCTGCCCCTCCCAAGTCCCTGCCCCTCCCATTTTACCAGTTCCCTCCCAAGTCCCTGCCCCTCCCAAGACCCTGCCCCTCCCATGTCCCCAGTCCCCTCCCAAGTCCCTGCCCCTCCCATGTCCCCAGTCCCCTCCCCAGTCCCTGCCCCTCCCAAGTCCCTGCCCCTCCCATGTCCCCAGTCCCCTCCCAAGTCCCTGCCCCTCCGAAGTCCCTGCCCCTCCCATGTCCCCAGTCCCCTCCCCAGTCCCTGCCACTCCCAAGTCCCTGCCCCTCCGATGTCCCCAGTCCCCTCCCAAGTCCCTGCCCCTCCCATGTCCCCAGTCCCCTCCCCAGTCCCTGCCCCTCCCAAGTCCCTGCCCCTCCCATGTCCCCAGTCCCCTCCCCAGTCCCTGCCACTCCCAAGTCCCTGCCCCTCCCATGTCCCCAGTCCCCTCCCAAGTCCCTGCCCCTCCCATTTCCCCAGTCCCCTCCCAAGTCCCTGCCCCTCCCATGTCCCCAGTCCCCACCCAAGTCCCTGCACCTCCCATGTCCCCAGTCCCCTCCCAAGTCCCTGCCCCTCCCAAGACCCTGCCCCTCCCATGTCCCCAGTCCCCTCCCAAGTCCCTGCCACTCCCATGTCCCCAGTCCCCTCCCCAGTCCCTGCCCCTCCCAAGTCCCTGCCCCTCCCATGTCCCCAGTCCCCTCCCTAGTCCCTGCCCCTCCCATGTCCCCAGTCCCCTCCCAAGTCCCTGCCCCTCCCATGTCCCCAGTCTCCTCCCTAGTCCCTGCCCCTCCCATGTCCCCAGTCCCCTCCCAAGTCCCTGCCCCTCCCAAGTCCCTGCCCCTCCCATGTCCCCAGTCCCCTCCCTAGTCCCTGCCCCTCCCATGTCCCCAGTCCCCACCCAAGTCCCTGCCCCTCCCATGTCCCCAGTCCCCTCCCAAGTCCCTGCCCCTCCCAAGTCCCTGCCCCTCCCATGTCCCCAGTCCCCTCCCCAGTCCCTGCCACTCCCAAGTCCCTGCCCCTCCCATGTCCCCAGTCCCCTCCCAAGTCACCAATCCCCTCCCATGTCCCCAGTCCCCTCCCCAGTCCCTGCCACTCCCAAGTCCCTGCCCCTCCCATGTCCCCAATCCCCTCCCATTTCCCCAGTCCCCTCCCCAGTCCCTGCCCCTCCCATTTCCCCAGTCCCCTCCCCAGTCCCTGCCCCTCCCAAGTCCCTGCCCCTCCCATGTCCCCAGTCCCCTCCCAAGTCCCTGCCCCTCCCATGTCCCCAGTCCCCACCCAAGTCCCTGCCCCTCCCATGTCCCCAGTCCCCTCCCAAGTCCCTGCCCCTCCCATGTCCCCAGTCCCCACCCAAGTCCCTGCCCCTCCCATGTCCCCAGTCCCCTCCCAAGTCCCTGCCCCTCCCAAGTCCCTGCCCCTCCCATGTCCCCAGTCCCCTCCCCAGTCCCTGCCCTTCCCAAGTCCCTGCCCGTCCCATGTCCCCACTCCCCTCCCAAGTCCCCAATCCCCTCCCATGTCCCCAGTCCCCTCCCAAGTCCCTGCCCCTCCCATGTCCCCAGTCCCCATCCAAGTCCCTGCACCTCCCATGTCCCCAGTCCCCTCCCAAGTCCCTGCCCCTCCCATGTCCCCAGTCCCCTCCCAAGTCCCTGCCCCTCCCATGTCCCCAGTCCCCACCCAAGTCCCTGCCCCTCCCATGTCCCCACTCCCCTCCCCAGTCCCTGCCCCTCCCATTTCCCCAGTCCCCTCCCCAGTCCCTGCCCCTCCCATTTCCCCAGTCCCCTCCCCAGTCCCTGCCCCTCCCAAGTCCCTGCCCCTCCCATGTCCCCAGTCCCCTCCCTAGTCCCTGCCCCTCCCATGTCCCCAGTCCCCACCCAAGTCCCTGCCCCTCCCATGTCCCCAGTCCCCTCCCCAGTCCCTGCCACTCCCAAGTCCCTGCCCCTCCCATGTCCCCAGTCCCCTCCCAAGTCCCTGCCCCTCCCATGTCCCCAGTCCCCACCCAAGTCCCTGCCCCTCCCATGTCCCCAGTCCCCTCCCAAGTCCCTGCCCCTCCCAAGTCCCTGCCCCTCCCATGTCCCCAGTCCCCTCCCTAGTCCCTGCCCCTCCCATGTCCCCAGTCCCCACCCAAGTCCCTGCCCCTCCCATGTCCCCAGTCCCCTCCCCAGTCCCTGCCACTCCCAAGTCCCTGCCCCTCCCATGTCCCCAGTCCCCTCCCAAGTCAGCAATCCCCTCCCATGTCCCCAGTCCCCTCCCCAGTCCCTGCCCCTCCCATGTCCCCATTCCCCTCCCCAGTCCCTGCCCTTCCCAAGTCCCTGCCCCTCCCATGTCCCCAGTCACCTCCCCAGTCCCTGCCACTCTCAAGTCCCTGCCCCTCCCATGTTACCAGTCCCCTCCCAAGTCCCTACCCCTCCCATGTCCCCAGTCCCCTCCCAAGTCCCTGCCCCTCCCATGTCCCCAGTCCCCTCCCAAGTCCCTGCCCCTCCCATCTCCCCAGTCCCCTCCCCAGTCCCTGCCACTCCCAAGTCCCTGCCCCTCCCATTTCCCCAGTCCCCTCCCAAGTCCCTGCCCCTCCCATGTCCCCAGTCCCCTCCCCAGTCCCTGCCCCTCCCAAGTCCCTGCCCCTCCCATGTCTCCAGTCCCCTCCCCAGTCCCTGCCCCTCCCATGTCCCCAGTCCCCTCCGAAGTCCCTGCCCCTCCCATGTCCCCAGTCCCCTCCCAAGTCCCTGCCCCTCCCATCTCCCCAGTCCCCTCCCCAGTCCCTGCCACTCCCAAGTCCCTGCCCCTCCCATGTCCCCAGTCCCCTCCCCAGTCCCTGCCCTTCCCAAGTCCCTGCCCGTCCCATGTCCCCACTCCCCTCCCAAGTCCCCAATCCCCTCCCATGTCCCCAGTCCCCTCCCAAGTCCCTGCCCCTCCCATGTCCCCAGTCCCCATCCAAGTCCCTGCACCTCCCATGTCCCCAGTCCCCTCCCAAGTCCCTGCCCCTCCCATGTCCCCAGTCCCCTCCCAAGTCCCTGCCCCTCCCATGTCCCCAGTCCCCACCCAAGTCCCTGCCCCTCCCATGTCCCCACTCCCCTCCCCAGTCCCTGCCCCTCCCATTTCCCCAGTCCCCCTCCCCAGTCCCTGCCCCTCCCATTTCCCCAGTCCCCTCCCCAGTCCCTGCCCCTCCCAAGTCCCTGCCCCTCCCATGTCCCCAGTCCCCTCCCTAGTCCCTGCCCCTCCCATGTCCCCAGTCCCCACCCAAGTCCCTGCCCCTCCCATGTCCCCAGTCCCCTCCCCAGTCCCTGCCACTCCCAAGTCCCTGCCCCTCCCATGTCCCCAGTCCCCTCCCAAGTCCCCAATCCTCTCCCATGTCCCCATTCCCCCCTCCCCAGTCCCTGCCACTCCCAAGTCCCTGCCCCTCCCATGTCCCCAATCCCCTCCCATGTCCCCAGTCCCCTCCCCAGTCCCTGCCCCTCCAAGACCCCAGTCCCCCTCCCCAGTCCCTGCCCCCTCCCATTTCCCCAGTCCCCTCCCCAGTCCCTGCCCCTCCCAAGTCCCTGCCCCTCCCATGTCCCCAGTCCCCACCCAAGTCCCTGCCCCTCCCATGTCCCCAGTCCCCTCCCAAGTCCCTGCCCCACCCAAGTCCCTGCCCCTCCCATGTCCCCAGTCCCCTCCCCAGTCCCTGCCAGTCCCAAGTCCCTGCCCCTGCCATGTCCCCAATCCCCTACCAAGTCCCTGCCCCTCCCATGTCCCCAGTCCCCTCCCCAATCCCTGTCCCTCCCAAGACCCCAGTCCCCTCCCCAGTCCCTGCCCCTCCCATGTCCCAGTCCCCTCCCAAGTCCCTGCCCCTCCCAAGTCCCTGCCCCTCCCATGTCCCCAGTCCCCTCCCAAGTCCCTGCCACTCCCAAGTCCCTGCCCCTCCCATGTCCCCAGTCCCCTCCCAAGTCCCCAATCCCCTCCCATGTCCCCAGTCCCCTCCGAAGTCCCTGCCCCTCCTAAGTCCCTGCCCCTCCCATGTCCCCAGTCCCCTCCCAAGTCCCTGCCCCTCCCATGTCCCCATTCCCTCCCCAGTCCCTGCCCTTCCCAAGTCCCTGCCCCTCCCATGTCCCCAGTCCCCTCCCAAGTCCCCAATCCCCTCCCATGTCCCCAGTCCCCTCCCAAGTCCCTGCCCCTCCCATTTCCCCAGTCCCCTCCCCAGTCCCTGCCCCTCCCAAGTCCCTGCCCCTCCCATGTCCCCAGTCCCCTCCCAAGTCCCTGCCCCTCCCTAGTCCCTGCCCCTCCCATGTCCCCAGTCCCCTCCCAAGTCCCTGCCCCTCCCAAGACCCTGCCCCTCCCATGTCCCCAGTCCCCTCCCAAGTCCCTGCCCCTCCCATGTCCCCAGTCCCCCTCCCCAGTCCCTGCCCCTCCCAAGTCCCTGCGCCTCCCATGTCCCCAGTCCCCTCCCAAGTCCCTGCCCCTCCCAAGTCCCTGCCTCTCCCATGTCCCCATTCCCCTTCCAAGTCCCTGCACCTCCCATGTCCCCAGTCCCCTCCCCAGTCCCTGCCACTCCCAAGACCCTGCCCCTCCCATTTCCCCAGTCCCCTCCCCAGTCCCTGCCCCTCCCATGTCCCCAGTCCCCTCCCCAGTCCCTGCCCCTCCCAAGTCCCTGCCCCTCCCATGTCCCCAGTCCCCTCCCCAGTCCCTGCCCCTCCCAAGTCCCTGCCCCTCCCATGTCCCCAGTCCCCTCCCTAGTCCCTGCCCCTCCCATGTCCCCAGTCCCCTCCCAAGTCCTGCCCCTCCCAAGTCCCTGCCCCTCCCATGTCCCCAGTCCCCTCCCCAGTCCCTGCCACTCCCAAGTCCCTGCCCCTCCCATGTCCCCAGTCCCCACCCAAGTCCCTGCACCTCCCATGTCCCCAGTCCCCTCCCAAGTCCCTGCCCCTCCCAAGTCCCTGCCCCTCCCATGTCCCCAGTCCCCTCCCTAGTCCCTGCCCCTCCCATGTTACCAGTCCCCTCCCAAGTCCCTGTCCCTCCCATGTCCCCAGTCCCCTTCCAAGTCCCTGCACCTCCCATGTCCCCAGTCCCCTCCCCAGTCCCTGCCCCTCCCAAGTCCCTGCCCCTCCCATGTCCCCAGTCCCCTCCCAAGTCCCTGCCCCTCCCATGTCCCCAGTCCCCTCCCAAGTCCCTGCCCCCTCCAAGTCCCTGCCCCTCCCATGTCCCCAGTCCCCTCCCCAGTCCCTGCCACTCCCATGTCCCCAGTCCCCTCCCCAGTCCCTGCCCCTCCCAAGTCCCTGCCCCTCCCATGTCCCCAGTCCCCTCCCCAGTCCCTGCCCCTCCCAAGTCCCTGCCCCTCCCATGTCCCCAGTCCCCTCCCCAGTCCCTGCCCCTCCCAAGTCCCTGCCCCTCCCATGTCCCCAGTCCCCTCCCTAGTCCCCTGCCCCTCCCATGTCCCCAGTCCCCTCCCAAGTCCCTGCCCCTCCCAAGTGCCTGCCCCTCCCATGTCCCCAGTCCCCTCCCCAGTCCCTGCCACTCCCAAGTCCCTGCCCCTCCCATGTCCCCAGTCCCCTCCCAAGTCCCCAATCCCCTCCCATGTCCCCAGTCCCCTCCCCAGTCCCTGCCACTCCCAAGTCCCTGCCCCTCCCATGTCCTCAGTCTCCTCCCAAGTCCCTGCCCCTCCCAAGTCCCTGCCCCTCCCATGTCCCCAGTCCCCTCCCCAGTCCCTGCCACTCCCAAGTCCCTGCCCCTCCCATGTCCCCAGTCCCCTCCCAAGTCCCCAATCCCCTCCCATGTCCCCAGTCCCCTCCCTAGTCCCTGCCCCTTCCATGTCCCCAGTCCCCTCCCAAGTCCCTGCCCCTCCCATGTCCCCAGTCCCCTCCCAAGTCCCCAGTCCCCTTCCCCCAGTCCCTGCCACTCCCAAGACCCTGCCCCTCCCATGTTACCAGTCCCCTCCCAAGTCCCTGCCCCTCCCATGTCCCCACTGTCCACCCAAGTCACCTGCCCCTCCCATGTCCCCAGTCCCCTCCCAAGTCCCTGCCCCTCCCAAGTCCCTGCCCCTCCATGTCCCCAGTCCCCTCCCAAGTCCCTGCCCCTCCCATGTCCCCAGTCCCCTCCCACTCCCCCCCAAGTCCCTGCCCATCCCAAGTCCCTGCCCCTCCCATGTCCCCAGTCCCCTCCCCAGTCCCTGCCACTCCCAAGTCCCTGCCCCTCCCATGTCCCCAGTCCCCTCCCAAGTCCCCCAATCCCCTCCCATGTCCCCAGTCCCCTCCCCAGTCCC
The DNA here is from genome assembly GCA_033558235.1 of Neomorphus geoffroyi. Classification (NCBI taxonomy): domain Eukaryota; kingdom Metazoa; phylum Chordata; class Aves; order Cuculiformes; family Neomorphidae; genus Neomorphus; species Neomorphus geoffroyi. The sequence goes on from JAUMJM010000441.1 coordinate 56,374, forward strand.
TGCCACTCCCAAGTCCCTGCCCCTCCCATGTCCCCCAGTCCCCTCCCAAGTCCCCAATCCCCTCCCATGTCCCCAGTCCCCTCCCCAGTCCCTGCCACTCCCAAGTCCCTGCCCCTCCCATGTCCCCAGTCCCCTCCCAAGTCCCCAATACCCTCCCATGTCCCCAGTCCCCTCCCCAGTCCCCTGCCACTCCCAAGTCCCTGCCCCTCCCATGTCCCCAGTCCCCTCCCAAATCCCCAATACCCTCCATGTCCCCAGTCCCCCTCCCAAGTCCCTGCCCCTCCCAAGAGCCCAGTCCCCTCCCCAGTCCCTGCCCCTCCCATGTCCCCAGTCCCCACCCAAGTCCCTGCCCCTCCCATGTCCCCAGTCCCCTCGCAAGTCCCTGCCCCTCCCAAGTCCCTGCCCCTCCCATGTCCCCAGTCCCCTCCCCAGTCCCCTGCCACTCCCAAGTCCCTGCCCCTCCCATGTCCCCAGTCCCCTCCCAAGTCCCCAATCCCCTCCCATGTCCCCAGTCCCCTCCCCAGTCCCTGCCACTCCCAAGTCCCTGCCCCTCCCATGTCCTCAGTCCCCTCCCAAGTCCCTGCCCCTCCCAAGTCCCTGCCCCTCCCATGTCCCCAGTCCCCTCCCCAGTCCCTGCCACTCCCAAGTCCCTGCCCCTCCCATGTCCCCAGTCCCCTCCCAAGTCCCCAATCCCCTCCCATGTCCCCAGTCCCCTCCACAGTCCCTGCCACTCCCAAGTCCCTGCCCCTCCCATGTCCCCAGTCCCCTCCCAAGTCCCCAATCCCCTCCTATGTCCCCAGTCCCCCTCCCCAGTCCCTGCCACTCCCAAGTCCCTGCCCCTCCCATGTCCCCAGTCCCCTCCCAAGTCCCCAATCCCCTCCCATGGCCCCAGTCCCCTCCCCCAGTCCCTGCCACTCCAAGTCCCTGCCCCTCCCATGTCCCCAGTCCCCTCCCATGTCCCCAGTCCCCTCCCCAGTCCCCTGCCCCTCCCAAGGACCCCAGTCCCCTCCCCAGTCCCCTGCCCCTCCCAAGTCCCTGCCCCTCCCATGTCCCCAGTCCCCACCCAAGTCCCTGCCCCTCCCATGTCCCCAGTCCCCTCCCAAGTCCCTGCCCCTCCCAAGTCCCTGCCCCTCCCATGTCCCCAGTCCCCTCCCCAGTCCCTGCCACTCCCAAGTCCCCAATCCCCTCCCATGTCCCCAGTCCCCTCCCAGGTCCCTTCCCCTCCCATGTCCCCAGTCCCCTCCCCAGTCCCTGCCCTTCCCAAGTCCCTGCCCCTCCCATGTCCCCACTCCCCTCCCAAGTCCCTGCCCCTCCCATGTCCCCAGTCCCCTCCCAAGTCCCTGCCCCTCCCAAGTCCCTGCCCCTCCCATGTCCCCAGTCCCCCTCCCAAGTCCCTGCCCCTCCCAAGTCCCTGCCCCTCCCATGTCCCCAGTCCCCTCCCAAGTCCCTGCCCCTCCCAAGTCCCTGCCCCTCCCATGTCCCCAGTCCCCTCCCCAGTCCCTGCCACTCCCAAGTCCCTGCCCCTCCCATGTCCCCAGTCCCCTCCCAAGTCCCCAATCCCCTCCCATGTCCCCAGTCCCCTCCCCAGTCCCTGCCACTCCCAAGTCCCTGCCCCTCCCATGTCCCCAGTACCCTCCCAAGTCCCTGCCCCTCCCATGTCCCCATTCCCCTCCCCAGTCCCTGCCCTTCCCAAGTCCCTGCCCCTCCCATGTCCCCAGTCCCCTCCAAGTCCCCAATCCCCTCCCATGTCCCCAGTCCCTCCCAAGTCCCTGCCCCTCCCATGTCCCCAGTCCCCTCCCCAGTCCCTGCCCCTCCCATGTCCCCACTCCCCTCCCAAGTCCCCAATCCCCTCCCATGTCCCCAGTCCCCTCCCCAGTCCCTGCCACTCCCAAGACCCTGCCCCTCCCATGTCCCCCAGTTCCCTCCCAAGTCCCTGCCCCTCCCAAGTCCCTGCCCCTCCCATGTCCCCAGTTCCCTCCAAGTCCCTGCCCCTCCCATGTCCCCAGTCCCCTCCCCAGTCCCTGCCCCTCCCAAGTCCCCAATCCCCTCCCATGTCCCCAGTCCCCTCCCCAGTCCCTTCCACTCCAAGTCCCTGCCCCTCCCATGTCCCCAGTCCCCTCCCCAGTCCCTGCCCCTCCCAAGACCCCAGTCCCCTCCCCAGTCCCTGCCACTCCCAAGTCCCTGCCCCTCCCATGTCCCCAGTCCCCTCCCAAGTTCCAATCCCCTCCCATGTCCCCAGTCCCCTCCCCAGTCCCTGCCACTCCCAAGTCCCTGCCCCTCCCATGTCCCCAGTCCCCTCCCAAGTCCCCAATACCCTCCCATGTCCCCAGTCCCCTCCCAGTCCCTGCCCCTCCCAAGACCCCAGTCCCCTCCCCAGTCCCTGCCCCCTCCCATGTCCCCAGTCCCCACCCAAGTCCCTGCCCCTCCCATGTCCCCAGTCCCCTCCCAAGTCCCTGCCCCTCCCAAGTCCCTGCCCCTCCCATGTCCCCAGTCCCCTCCCCAGTCCCTGCCACTCCCAAGTCCCTGCCCCTCCCATGTCCCCAGTCCCCTCCCAAGTCCCTGCCCCTCCCATGTCCCCAGTCCCCTCCCCAGTCCCTGCCACTCCCAAGTCCCTGCCCCCTCCCATGTCCCCAGTCCCCTCCCAAGTCCCTGCCCCTCCCATGTCCCCAGTCCCCTCCCAAGTCCCTGCCCCTCCCAAGTCCCTGCCCCTCCCATGTCCCCCCTCCCATGTCCCCAGTCCCTCCCAGTCCCTGCCACTCCCAAGTCCCTGCCCCTCCCATGTCCCCAGTCCCCTCCCAAGTCCCCAATCCCCTCCCATGTCCCCAGTCCCCTCCACAGTCCCTGCCACTCCCAAGTCCCTGCCCCTCCCATGTCCCCAGTCCCCTCCCAAGTCCCCAATCCCCTCCCATGTCCCCAGTCCCCTCCCCAGTCCCTGCCCCTCCCAAGACCCCAGTCCCCTCCCCAGTCCCTGCCCCTCCCATTTCCCCAGTCCCCTTCCAAGTCCCTGCCCCTCCCAAGTCCCTGCCCCTCCCATGTCCCCAGTCCCCCTCCCCAGTCCCTGCCACTCCCAAGTCCCTGCCCCTCCCATGTCCCCAGTCCCCTCCCAAGTCCCCAATCCCCTCCCATGTCCCCAGTCCCCCTCCCAGGTCCCTTCCCCTCCCATGTCCCCAGTCCCCTCCCCAGTCCCTGCCCTTCCCAAGTCCCTGCCCCTCCCATGTCCCCACTCCCCTCCCAAGTCCCCAATCCCCTCCCATGTCCCCAGTCCCCTCCCCAGTCCCTGCCACTCCCAAGTCCCTGCCACTCCCATGTTACCAGTCCCCTCCCAAGTCCCTGACCCTCCCAAGTCCCTGCCCCTCCCATGTCCCCAGTCCCCTCCCAGTCCCTGCCCCTCCCATTTCCCCAGTCCCCTCCAAGTCCCTGCCCCTCCCATGTCCCCAGTCCCCTCCCAAGTCCCTGCCCCTCCCATGTCCCCAGTCCCCACCCAAGTCCCTGCACCTCCCATGTCCCCAGTCCCCTCCCAAGTCCCTGCCCCTCCCAAGTCTCTGCCCCTCCCATGTCCCCAGTCCCCCCCAAGTCCCTGACCCTCCCAAGTCCCTGCCCCTCCCATGTCCCCAGTCCCCTCCCAAGTCCCTGCCCTTCCCAAGTCCCTGCCCCTCCCATGTCCCCAGTCCCCTCCCCAGTCCCTGCCCCTCCCATGTCCCCAGTCCCCCTCCCAAGTCCCCAATCCCCTCCCATGTCCCTGCCACTCCCAAGTCCCTGCCCCTCCCATGTCCCCAGTCCCCTCCCAAGTCCCCAATCCCCTCCCATGTCCCCAGTCCCCTCCCAAGTCCCTGCCACTCCCAAGTCCCTGCCCCTCCCATGTCCCCAGTCCCCTCCCAAGTCCCCAATCACCTCCCATGTCCCCAGTCCCCCTCCCCAGTCCCTGCCACTCCCAAGTCCCTGCCCCTCCCATGTCCCCCAGTCCCCTCCCAAGTCCCCAATACCCTCCCATGTCCCCAGTCCCCTCCCAAGTCCCTGCCCCTCCCAAGACCCCAGTCCCCTCCCCAGTCCCCTGCCCCCTCCCATGTCCCCAGTCCCCTCGCAAGTCCCTGCCCCTCCCAGTCCCTGCCCCTCCCATGTCCCCAGTCCCCTCCCCAGTCCCTGCCACTCCCAAGTCCCTGCCCCCTCCCATGTCCCCAGTCCCCTCCCAAGTCCCCAATCCCCTCCCATGTCCCCAGTCCCCTCCCCAGTCCCTGCCACTCCCAAGTCCCTGCCCCTCCCATGTCCTCAGTCCCCTCCCAAGTCCCTGCCCCTCCCAAGTCCCTGCCCCTCCCATGTCCCCAGTCCCCTCCCCAGTCCCTGCCACTCCCAAGTCCCTGCCCCTCCCATGTCCCCAGTCCCCTCCCAAGTCCCAAATCCCCTCCCATGTCCCCAGTCCCCTCCACAGTCCCTGCCACTCCAAGTCCCTGCCCCTCCCATGTCCCCAGTCCCCTCCCAAGTCCCAAATCCCCTCCCATGTCCCCAGTCCCCTCCACAGTCCCTGCCCTTCCCAAGTCCCTGCCCCTCCCATGTCCCCAGTCCCCTCCCAAGTCCCCAATCCCCTCCCATGGCCCCAGTCCCCTCCCCAGTCCCTGCCACTCCCAAGTCCCTGCCCCTCCCATGTCCCCAGTCCCCTCCCATGTCCCCAGTCCCCTCCCCAGTCCCTGCCCC
>JAUMJM010000442.1:0-24081 GCA_033558235.1 Neomorphus geoffroyi
AATTTGGGGTGCTGACACCCACTCTGCAGCTCCAAGAATCCTTCCCCCCCAGTGCAGTTACTGGGGGACCCCATAGTCTTTTGGGGTGCTGACACCCCCCCTGCTGCCCTAAACATCCTCCCTCAGAGGATCCAGTTACTGGGGGGACCCCATAGTCTTTTGGGATGCTGACACCCCCCCTGCTGTCCCGAGCATCCTTGCTCAGAGGATCCAGTTACTGGGGGGACCCCACACTAATTTGGGGTGCTGACACCCACTCTGCAGCTCCAAGAATCCTTCCCCCCCAGTGCAGTTACTGGGGGGACCCCATAGTCTTTTGGGGTGCTGACACCCCTGCTGCTGCCCCAAGAATCCTCCCCTCCAAGTCCAGTTACTGGGGGGACCCCACACTATTTCGGGGGTGCTGACACCCTCCCTGCAGCCCCGAGCATCCTTGCTCAGAGAATCCAGTTACTGGGGGGACCCCACACTCTTTCGGGGTGCTGACACCCCCCCTGCTGCCCCAAACACCCTCACTGCAAGGATTTACTCAGAGCAATCTCGGGGTGAGGAGCTGCAGGAATAACTTGTGCCACCTCCCTGGGGGGGCCCCCCCCACTCCCCACCCCCCACCCCCACCCCCAGCTTTCAACATCCCTGCAGTCTTTTTTCCTGGCTGAAAAAAAAAAAAGCCCCCAAAGCCCCAAAAAGCCCAAGTTTGGGGTTGTTGGGGGGGGGGGATTTTTGGGGGGGGGTTTAAAGCTGAGATTTCTCCCCTGCCCTGGGAAGCGGGAGGTGGCAGCTGAGGTTGGCACTGCCTAAATTTATCCACCCCCACCCTTGGCCAGCTTGGAGGTGGACTTTGGCGCACCTCCCCCCCCACCCCCCCACCCCCCCACCCCCCAAAATATTGATTCCCAAAAAAATCTGCCCAGAGATGCAGGAGGGAGGTGGAGGTGAGACCTGAGCAGCAGCACCAACCCCTGTGCCCAGCTGGAGGGAGAGCTGCCAGGGGAGAGGAGGAGGGTGCCAGGATGGTGCTGGGTTTATTCCCAGGAGGAATATTTTTTTGGGGGGGGGGGGGGGGATAAAAACCACTCATTTAGGGCACCCCAGCAACAACCGGGTTTTATCCATCCCCTAAACCCACGAAACCCTTCTTACTGGTGTCCCAAACTGGAAACCAGTAAGGTGTGGCGAAGCAGCGCGCCTTGGTTTAGGCGTGGATTTTGGGGGGTGGGGGGGTGGGAAAGGAGAAGGGGGGGGGGGGTGTTTCCAACTCAAAGCCCTTCTCAAGTCTTGTCCCACCACTTCGGAAAGATGTGGAGCTTCTCCCTCCCCCAGTCCCTGGGAAGATCACCCGCTTCCCACGGAGCTGCCAGCATCATCCTCGTTGCCATGGCAACCAGGCAGCATCTCCCCCCCCCCCCCTCCCGCCTCCCCTCAGAGGGTGTCAGAGCTGCAAAATCCAACACCTCAACCCCCACAGAACCTCTGGGTGGGGGGTGGGGGGTGGGGGAAGAGGGCACAGCTGTGCTTTGGACGTAAGGATGTGGCCAGGGTGGTCCTCAGCCTGGCACAGGGACACCCTGAGGGCGACAACACCCTCACCCCCCACCACCCAAGGGGTTATTGGTCACCCCCCTCCGTGATGAACAAAGAGAAAGAGGTGAAAGCCCCGAGACCCAAGGAGACCCAGGAGATGCTGGATGTGCCAGGGGTGGGCAGCACGTCCCCATGCTCCTGCCCACCCGGTGGCACCTCATGGTGGCACCCAGAGCTCCAGGACAGCCCAGAGCGTCCCCATGCTCCTGCCCACCCGGTGGCACCTCATGGTGGCACCCAGAGCTCCAGGACAGCCCAGAGCGTCCCCATGCTCCTGCCCACCCAGTGGCACCTCATGGTGGCACCCAGAGCTCCAGGACAGCCCAGAGCGTCCCCATGCTCCTGCCCACCCGGTGGCACCTCATGGTGGCACCCAGAGCTCCAGGACAGCCCAGAGCGTCCCCATGCTCCTGCCCACCCGGTGGCACCTCATGGTGGCACCCAGAGCTCCAGGACAGCCCAGAGTGTCCCCATGCTCCTGCCCACCCGGTGGCACCTCATGGTGGCACCCAGAGCTCCAGGACAGCCCAAGATAGTCCCCATGCTCCTGCCCACCCAGTGGCACCTCATGGTGGCACCCAGAGGTCTGGGACAGCCCAAGATAGTCCCCATGCTCCTGCCCACCCAGTGGCACCTCATGGTGGCACCCAGAGCTTCGGGATGGCCCAGAGCGTCCCCATGCTCCTGCCCACCCGGTGGCACCTCGTGGTGGCACCCAGAGCTCCTCATCCCTGCACCAGAAGTGGGCACCACCTTGGGGACCCCAAGAGAGGCCCGTGCTGCCCTGAGGTGGCAGGAGCTGGTTGGCAAGGGGGTGGGCAGAGCACGAAGGACAGAGGTCCCAGCACCCAACTGGAGGGCAGAGAAGTCTTTTGGGTTGGGCTCGGGGGGGTCTTGGCACGACGGGCTCAAACCCCACAGCTGGGCACAGCTGGGCACAGCTGGATCCAGTTGAGCCCTCCCAGCAGGGTGGTCTCCGTGCTGGGTAAGACCTGGCACCACCATGCTTGGGGGGCGGGGGTGGGGTGGTGGTTCCTGGGGCTCCCCTGGCACCGGTTCCCCACCCAACTGGGTCCTGCCAGGGACATTCCAGCTGGCAGCTGGGTCACCCCCTGGGCACGGCTGGGCTGGGTTTCAGACCCTCCTGGCCACGAGTTACGGGCAAACAGGGATCAGGACAAGGGGGGGGCAGCAATTAGGGGGGTGCTTTATTGGTGGCTTTGGTCTGGAGCGGTGGGAGAGCCATGGCATGAGCTGGGTGCCAACCGGGCATCAGGGTGCTTGTGCAGAGCCAGGGATGCTTGGAAGGAGGAGAGGGACCCATCCTGCTCCTTGGGGAGGGTGCTGGGGGGGGGGAACCGGTTGTGGGTCCCCCACTGCTTCCAAAGGTGCCCCGAGTCAGCTCGCCCAGCTGGCTCCGGGTGGGCAGCCTGGCACGGGGGGGTGCGAAGGTCCCTGGTGCGGTGGGATCAGGGGAGGGCTGGGGGCATAGTGAGGTCGGGGGGGGGAGGGAGGGGTCTGGGGGGGTGGTAAGGTGGTCTGGGGGGTGGCAGGGTGGTCTGGGGGGTGATTTGGGGGGTGCCAGGGTGGTGTGGGAGGGTGGCAGGGTGGTTTAGGGGGTGGCAGGGTGGTCTGGGGGGTGGTCTGGGGGGGTGGCAAGATGGTCTGGGGGGTGGTTTGAGGGGTGCCAGGGTGGTTTAGGGGGTGGCAGGGTGGGTTGGAGGGTGGGGGGCAGTCTGAGGGGTGGTTTGGGGGGTGGCAGGGTGGGTTGGTGAGTGCCAGGGTGGTCTGGGGGGTGGCAGGGTGGTCTGGGGGGTGGTTTGGGGGGTGGTCTGGGGGGTGGCAGGGTGGTCTGGGGGATGGCAGGATGGTCTGGGGGGTGGTTTGGGGGGTGCCAGGGTGGTTTAGGGGGTGGCAGGGTGGTTTGGGGGGTGGGGGGCAGTCTGAGGGGTGGTTTGGGGGGTGGCAGGGTGGTCTGGGGGGTGGTTTGGGGGTGCCAGGGTGGTCTGGGGAGTGGTTTGGGGGGTGCCAGGGTGGTGTGGGAGGGTTGAGTGAGATGTTTGGATGCTCAGTGCTCAGAGCAGGAGCAGAGAAGGAGCTGGGCACAGTCCTGGGCAGCCATGGGAGGAGGGGGGGGGGGGTTCCCAGTGCCCCTAGAAGAGCACCCTCTCACCCCCCCACCCCCCACCCACCCCCACCCCCCCTCCCGTGTCCCCAACGCTCCCCTAGGAAGGAGGGCACTCACTGCTCGGGTCACCTGGAAGGAGAGAAAAACACCCAAAGAGGTGAGACCTGGCACAGTGCCACCACCCCCAGCCCCACGGGGAGCACCCTCCACGCTGCCCCCCCCCCGTGGGCACCCACTCTGGGTGCCCCCCCCCTCCCCCCCCCTTGGTTCCCCTTTGCCCGCTCACCCAACCAGGTTCTTGCTCAGCCCCTGGAGCAACTGGTTGAGGACATCGATGAGGAAGGCCAGGAGTCCTCGGTCAACCTCGTCGATCACTTCACCACCTGCAGGAGGAGATGCGGGGGGGGGGGAGGGGACGACACCCCAGCACCCCACGGTGCCACCAGGAGTGCCTCGTCCCCTCTGCGGTGCCACCCACCCAACCCAGTGGTTCCTCACCCCTGCCAAGGTCACCAGACCCTTCCCTTGGGTTTGCAGGGAGTTGGGGCTGCTCAGATCCCAGGGGGGGGTTGGGGGTGGGGGGTAACCCATGAGCTTCCCCCCCCCTCGTCCTAGGTGGGGGGAGAGGGAGGCAGGAGCATCCTCTGCTCTGGGGGGGGGAGAGAGGGAGGCAGGAGCATCCTCTGCCCTGGGGGGGGGGGGAGAGAGGGAGGCAGGAGCATCCTCTGCCCTGGGGGGGGGGGCAGAGAGGGAGGCAGGAAAGCATCCTCTGCTCTGGGGGGGGGGAGAGAGGGAGGCAGGAGCATCCTCTGCTCTGGGGGGAGGGGGAGAGAGGGAGGCAGGAGCATCCTCTGCTCTGGGGGGGGGAGAGAGGGAGGCAGGAGCATCCTCTGCTCTGGGGGGGAGGGGGAGAGAGGGAGGCAGGAGCATCCTCTGCTCTGGGGGGGGGGGGAGAGAGGGAGGCAGGAGCATCCTCTGCCCTGGGGGGGGGAGAGAGGGAGGCAGGAGCATCCTCTGCTCTGGGGGGAGGGGGAGAGAGGGAGGCAGGAGCATCCTCTGCCCTGGGGGGGGGGAGAGAGGGAGGCAGGAGCATCCTCTGCCCTGGGGGGGGGGCAGAGAGGGAGGCAGGAGCATCCTCTGCTCTGGGGGGGGGAGAGAGGGAGGCAGGAGCATCCTCTGCTCTGGGGGGGAGGGGGAGAGAGGGAGGCAGGAGCATCCTCTGCTCTGGGGGGGGGAGAGAGGGAGGCAGGAGCATCCTCTGCTCTGGGGGGAGGGGGAGAGAGGGAGGCAGGAGCATCCTCTGCTCTGGGGGGGGGGGAGAGAGGGAGGCAGGAGCATCCTCTGCCCTGGGGGGGGGCAGAGAGGGAGGCAGGATCATCCTCCCCCACCACGAACAACCCCACCTTCAGAAGAAGACAATAAAACCCCAAAGATTTGCTGTTCTCTGGAGGGGCTTTTTTTTGAGGGGGGGGGGGTCCCAGCGCAGCCACCAGCCCCCCTGGCTGAGCAGGATTCACCCGCGTGGCCCCCAGACTCACGGAGGGGTGCGGGAGGGGTCCCATCCAGAGGCACTGCAGGAGGAAGAGACACAGCATCACCCACCTCCACAGGGTGCTGGGACCCCCCCATTGCACCCAGGTCACACCCCACCCCCCCACCCACCCAACCCCCACCTTCCAACCAGCCCTTGAACACAGGCTCCTGGGAAAGCCTCACCCCCTCCTCCTGCAACCTCACCGGTGCCACCCTGGTGCCACCCCGGTGCCACCCCATATCGCTGCCACCCCGGTGCCACCCCGGTGCCACCCCGCATCGCTGCCCAACTCACCGCCAGCAGCCAGGGTGCAGGCGAGCCCTGCCAGCAGCAGGATGAGCCACAGCTTCATGGTCTTGGAGGATCTGGGACAAGAACCCAACCAGGTGCCACCCAGGGATGAGCCGAGCCCGGGCTTTGCTCCTTATGAAGGCAGCTGGCACCAACTGGCCCAGCTGGGAGGGCTCAGGGGGGCGCCTGGGATTTTCCAGGTGTGGGAAGATGCCAGCGCTGGGCACTCAGCCAGGGGCAGGATTAGGCTGGATTAGCCCTGCAACCCCTCCGGGCAGCTCAGTCAGCCCCGATGCCAACCCTGAGAGCACCCAAACCGGCCCCAATGCCACCCCTCTGTGTGCCAACCAAAAGTCCTCAAAGCCCCAACAGCTCCTGGAGCCCCCTGGCTCCCACTTCCCACCATCCCTGTGCCCTCCACACCATCCCAATGCCCTCCACACCATCCCAGTGCCCCCCACATCATCCCAGTGTCCTCCACACCATCCCAGTGCCCCCCACACCACCCCAGTGCCCTCCACACCATCCCAGTGCCCCCCACACCACCCCAGTGCCCTCCATGGTCCCTGAGTGAACAGTTTCCAAGGGCCTGGAGTGATGGGACGAGGGGGAACGGCTTTGGGTCGGGAGGGGGAGACTGAGATTGGACATCAGGGAGAAATTCTTCACACTCAGGGTGGTGGCCCAGGGTGCCCAGAGCAGCGGTGGCTGCCCCATCCCTGGAGGTGCCCAAGGCCAGGTTGGATGGGGCTTGGAGCCCCCTGATCCAGTGGGAGGGGTCCCTGCCCATGGCAGGGGTTGGCACTGGATGGGCTTTGATGCCCTTTCCAACCCAACCCATCCCATTAACCCATGATTCCATGATTCTATGGGAGGTGATGCCCACCCTGACGCAGTGGGAGGTGTCCCTGCCCATGGGGTTGGTATTGGATGGGTTTCGAGGTCCCTTCCAACCCAAACGAAGGTGTCCCTGCCCATGGCAGGGAGTTGGAACTGGATGGGCTTTGAGGCTCCTTCCAACTCCAACCATTCCATGATTTCCACGATGAGCGATCCTGCTCAGCAAACAAACCTCACCCAGGGCGTACGGGAGCTCTCCACGTGTGCCAGGCAGGGAGGAAGCGTGATGCCAGCACGGCTCGGCTCCACAGCCCCTGCGTCAGCATCGCGCGGCGGCCGACGCGCGTGGAGCAGCCAAGCGTGACCCACGGCGGTGCCAACGCAGACAGCGCTGACGGCGCCGCCGAGAGGGATTCGCCTGGGCGGTTTCAGCCCTGCAGGCTGAAAAAAGCTTGAGGTGAAGCTTGTTGGAAGCATCAAGAGCAGCTCCCGGGGTTGGCAGGGTGGGGGATGTGCAGCGGGAGATGCTCCAGTGGCTGCATCCTGGCTGGGGATGGAGATGGGGTGGTGCGTGGGGGTGGGTGGCAAACCCATACCCGGGCTCCTGGCAGCACCCCTGCCACCCCCCTGCTCGTGGTCCTGTGGGAAGGTGCTCCCACAGCTTGGCCACATCGTCCCTGCAGCCCTCGGGGGAGCAGGGGGTGCAGGGAGAGGACGAGGGGGATGGGTTTGAGCTGCAAGAGGGGAGATTGAGGTGAGATCTTGGGGAGAAATGTTCTCCTGTGAGAGTGGTGGCCCAGGTTGTCCAGAGCAGTGGTGGCTGCCCCATCCCTGGAGGTGCCCAAGACCAGGTTGGATGGGGCTTGGAGCCCCCTGACCCAGTGGGAGGGGTTCCTGCCCATGGAAGGGGGTTGGCACTGGCTGGGCTTTGAGATCCCTTCCAACCCAACCTGTTCCATGATGCCCATCACCACCAGCACCATCGCTGGTGCCACCATCGTTCTCATCACCGTTACCATCACCATCACCACGTTCCATCGCAATCTCCATCCCCGGAGGTGCCCAAGGCCAGGTTGGATGGGGCTTGGAGCCCCCTGACCCAGTGGGAGGGGTCCCTGCCCATGGAAGGGGGTTGGCACTGGGTGGGCTTGGAGGTCCCTTCCACCCCAACCCATTCCAGGATTCCATGAAATGCCCCGAGCTCCTTCTGCCTCGGGTTGGGAGGTTTTGGTCACCACATTGAAACGCTCAGGTCTTTAATTTTCAGTTTAACCCTGCAAGATCACGTTGTCCCTGCTCTGGTGGGGTCTCGGGGGTTGCACGGCCTTTTTCGAGAGCCCAGAGCTCAGAGAAGAGGACTTTTCCCTCTTTGCACCCCCAAAATCCCTGGTCCCAGGCAGAGCCTTCACTGCTGTCTTGGCTCCGGAGATGGGATTAAATCCTTGGTATTTTCCACTCCTTTCTCCTCCCCAGCGCCCGAGGGAGGATTTGTGCCACAAGACTCAGCTTCTCAAGGCACCCCATTCATTCCTGGTGGGAAGAGGAGAACTTCAGAGCACCCAGCTCTGCCTTGGGGTGGGATTTCAAGACACCCGGATGCACCACGAGGAGCCAAAAATCCCCCAAGGAGGAGGAAGAGGTCGCAGCAGGGATTCTGGCTCGGAAAGACAACACCCGGCACGGGGAGGCTGGGGAGCTCGAGAGGAACTTCACTTGGATGCCCTACCATGCCCCAAGTCCTCCGTCCCACCAGGTTAATTCATCACCGGCCCTGAAAGCCCCAGCTCTGGTCCCAGGAGCACCGAGAGCTTCAACGTTTGCACCAAATCCGATGAAGGTGCAGCTCCCCTTTCGCTGGGGTTGGCAGAGAAGACTGGGGGGGAGATGCCACGCTGTGCCCCCAGCCCCGTCCCCATCACCAACGTGGTTCCCAGTGGTTCCTCCCTTCGGTGCGCTGGTTTCCAGCTGGATGCTCCACCAAGGCTTTCTCAGGAGGCTTCGGACAGCCCCATTCCAGGGGCTGTGGAGGGTTTGTCTTCTCAGATTGAGCCAGAGCTGGGCAGCACCAGGGCACTGGGAAGGTGCCAGGAGGTCCCTCTGTGGCCTGCAAGCCACAGCTTGCAGGAGCATCCTGGAGAGCATCCAAGGAGAAGGACAAAGCACAACCTTGGGTCGCCCAAACCAGCACGAAGCGGTCCCGGCAGGTTGGGATCATCGCTTTCCAGGAGAAGGATGGGCTGTGGGAGCCAACCTTGGTGGGGGCTAATCCAGGATAATCCCATCTTTGACCGCTCTCCAGGGGGAAGCCCTGGGGTTTGTTTATCTCCCAAGAGTTTCCTTTTCCAGTAACCCCAGACCTGATGCCCTGGGGCTGCTCCCAACCTTCTCCTCAGCACGAAGCACCCAAGAACAGAGGGTTTGGGACCATCACTGGGTCTGGGACCATCACCCGGTTTGGGACCATCACCGGGTCTGGGACCACCACCAGATTTGGGACCATCACCAGGTTTGGGACCACCACCGGGTCTGGGACCATCACCGGGTTTGGGACCATCACCGGGTCTGGGACCACCACCGGGTCTGGGACCATCACCAGGTTTGGGACCATCACCGGGTCTGGGACCACCACCGGGTTTGGGACCATCATCAGGTTTGGGACCATCACCAGGTTTGGGACCACCACCGGGTCTGGGACCATCACCCGGTTTGGGACCATCACCGGGTCTGGGACCACCACCGGGTCTGGGACCATCACCGGGTTTGGGACCACCACCGGGTCTGGGACCACCACTGGGTCTGGGACCATCACCGGGTCTGGGACCACCACCGGGTCTGGGACCATCACCAGGTTTGGGACCACCACTGGGTCTGGGACCACCACCGGGTCTGGGACCATCGCCGGGTCTGGGACCATCACCAGGTTTGGGACCACCACCGGGTCTGGGACCACCACCGGGTCTGGGACCATCGCCGGGTCTGGGACCATCACCAGGTTTGGGACCACCACCGGGTCTGGGACCACCACCGGGTCTGGGACCACCACCGGGTCGGGGACCATCACCCGGTTTGGGACCATCACCAGGTTTGGGACCACCACCGGGTCTGGGACCACCACCGGGTCTGGGACCATCGCCGGGTCTGGGACCATCACCAGGTTTGGGACCACCACCGGGTCTGGGACCACCACCGGGTCTGGGACCACCACCGGGTCGGGGACCATCACCCGGTTTGGGACCATCACCCGGTTTGGGACCACCACCGGGTTTGGGACCACCACCGTGTTTGGGACCATCACCGGGTCTGGGACCACCACCAGGTTTGGGACCATCATCAGGTTTGGGACCATCACCAGGTTTGGGACCATCACCGGGTCTGGGACCACCACCGGGTCTGGGACCATCACCCTGGTGGGCAGCCAGGATGGGCACCTGGCCAGGAGGTGATTGCTCCTTCCTGAGGTTGCAGGGCTCTGGCTTGGGCTTCCCTGTGTCCTCTCCCCACCCCCTGGAGTGACAGGAGCAGAACAGGACCCCGAATCTGCAGTTTGGGGTCACTTTGGTGTGAGCTGGGGTGCCCAGTCAGCACCCACCACCTTCCACTGTCCATGCTTGGCACCCGTGGGGCAAAAGCCACCACCAAGGCTGTCCCTGCCCTGCCCGGGTGCGCGGTGGCAGCGGCGCAGGACGGGTTAAGGAGCAGCCAGTGTGGAGCCAACCCTTCTTCTCAGTGTGGTTTCCTCTTGATGCCCAGATCTCTGGGAGGGGAAGAACCACGTGCCAGCGAGATAAGGTGGCAGGAAGACGACGAAGAAGCCTGGAGCCATGAAGAACCCCGATAAGGAACCAGAAGGGACGCTCGACGGGGAAGAAGGAGAAGCCCAAAAGCTCCTGAGCAGCACCCACTGCTCCCGTCCCACCTCAACCAGGTCCCCAAACACCACCGTGAGCCCCACGTGGAGCAGAGGTGGAGAGCAGGAGACCCCCCCACCCCCACCCTCCCAGGGTGCCTTGGTGGCACCTCCTCTGTCCCCAGTGAAGGCGCGGAGCTGCATGACCCCCCCCTCCCCCCAAGGTCCCTTTTGGGGGAGCAGGAGAGCTGGTACTGAGGGTTTCCACTCCAGAGGGGGTGGGCAGGGCTGGACACCCCCCCCCCTGTCCCCGTCCCCATCCAGCAGCTCCAGGCAGGGACAAAGCCACCATCATGGGGTCTTTTATTTCCAGTGTGCCCAGCAAACCCTCGTCCTAGTGTCACCGGCGCTGCCGCTGCGGGACCAAAGTGCAAGTGATGTCCCCAAGAGCCTGGCATGGGGGCAGGGGGGGTGGGGTGGGGATGGGGGTGTCCCCAGTGCAGCTGTGGCCTCAGCAAGGGCACAGCTGGGTGGAGGTTGGGGGGGGGGGGGGGGGGGGAGCAAAAAGTCCTGAGTCAAAAGGTTTTGAGGGGCACCCAGAGTGCCCAGCCCTGGGTTGAGGACGGGCTCTGTGTCCAAAGCGTGGTGGCACTGGTGGCACAGGACAGTTCATCCAGCACCCACTTGGTGCCCGGGCAAGGCCAGGTCCCTCTGTGGTGGCCTCAGGTCATCTGGGTGGTGGCTTGGACCTGGCTCCTCCACGAAGCCGCTGCTGTGTGACCGCCCGCTGCTGGCGTGAAGCATGAGACCTGGAGCAGAGGGACACGGAGGGGACGCTCAGTGACACCGGGGTCCTGCTGGCATGGCAGCACCTCTGCCCTCCAGGAGGGTGGGAAAACCCCGCCACTTACTTCTCCGGACTCCAGCGGGGGCACGGAGGGACGTGCCAGCTTCCTCAGGGGCATGGCAACCATCGTCACCCTCATCCTCGCTGGCGCTCTGCACCTGCAGGTGGGGTGGAGCAGGGCTGGGTGAGGGGGCTGCGCCAGGTGAGGCTGTTGGTGCACCCGTGGGCACGTGCCAAGGTGCCCCCCGCATCCCTGTGGGCGTGCAAGGTTATCTGTGAAGAGGTGGGAGCCTGGGAGAGAAGAGATGGGAGGCAGGAGCATCCTCTGCCCTGGGGGGGGCAGAGAGGGAGGCAGGAGCATCCTCTGCCCTGGGGGGGGAGGGGAGAGAGGGAGGCAGGAGCATCCTCTGCCCTGGGGGGGAGGGGAGAGAGGGAGGCAGGAGCATCCTCTGCCTGGGTGGGGGAGAGAGGGAGGCAGGAGCATCCTCTGCCCTGGGGGGGGGAGAGAGGGAGGCAGGAGCATCCTCTGCCCTGGGGGAGGGGGCAGAGAGGGAGGCAGGAGCATCCTCTGCCCTGGGGGGGGGGGCAGAGAGGGAGGCAGGAGGATCCTCTGCCCTGGGGGGGGAGGGGAGAGAGGGAGGCAGGAGCATCCTCTGCCCTGGGGGGGGGAGAGAGGGAGGCAGGAGCATCCTCTGCCCTGGGGTGGGGGGGGGGGGAGAGGGAGGCAGGAGCATCCTCTGCCCTGCGGGGGGGGGAGAGAGGGAGGCAGGAGCATCCTGTGCCCTGGGGGGTGGGGAGAGAGGGAGGCAGGAGTATCCTCTGCCCTGGGGGGTGGGGAGAGAGGGAGGCAGGAGTATCCTCTGCCCTGGGCGGGGGAGAGAGGGAGGCAGGAGCATCCTCTGCCCTGGGGTGGGGGGGGGGAGAGGGAGGCAGGAGCATCCTCTGCCTGGGGGGTGGGGAGAGAGGGAGGCAGGAGTATCCTCTGCCCTGGGCGGGGGGAGAGAGGGAGGCAGGAGCATCCTCTGCTCTGGGGGGAGGGGGAGAGAGGGAGGCAGGAGCATCCTCTGCCCTGGGGGGGGGGATGTGCAGGAGTTGCCCTTTGGGGGTGACCCCAGCTCCCCTCCAAGAGGCTCCATTTGAAGCTCTAAATCATTCAAACCTTAAAAGCCTGAGAAGGCTCTGGGGACATTTCCTCCTTCCCAACCCCCCCATCCCCCACCCCCCCTCAGCTTGCCCAGCATCACCTGTCAGTCAAAAAGAACCCCCTGAGATGCTGTTCCCCCCCACCCCCCAACTCCCCGGCCCCTCCTGCCCCCCCCCCCCCCCCCCCCCCCCCCGTCACCCCGTATCACCCTCACCTCCTCCATCTCGAAGGAGTCCACCAGCTCCTGCCAGCCAGGACCATGGGGTGAGGGACCCTTCGTGGGGACCTGCAGCTCGGTGTCCCCTGGGGGTCCTCGCCGGCGCTGACCCCTGTCCTGCCGAGCTCGGTGGCCTCCAGTCCTTGGTGTCTCTGAGCTGGTGGAACGCGTCCCGACGGGGTCTGGGTGGTCACCTAGACGGCACCCATGGGACCCTTCGTTCCTCCTAGAGGAGGTCCCCCAGGAGCCAGAGCCGAAGCCAGAGTCCCCCTCAGACCCCACCCCCTCTGGGTGCTCGGGGGTGACGCACACCCAGCTGACGTGGTGACCCAGCACTGGGGATGAGGTGACATTGGCGGTGGTGGCCGGCGGGTGGTCCTTCGTGGCAACCTGACCTGTTCCCACCAGGCACCGAGCATCCTCAGCGTCCTGGGTTGTCCCCTCGGTGCTGTCACCGCTCTCCTGGCCGTGGGGACAGGACGGCACCAGGTGTCCCCACGCAGCACCCACTGGTGTCTTCACTGGGTTTGACCTTGGTGATGGCTCCTGCTCCCCTTCACCGCCCTCCAGAACGTCCCCACCACCACCATGGGGACACCTGGGGACACCCTGCTCTGGCCGCAGCGATGGCAGCACTGAGGGACCCCCTTCCACTCCCCACGGGTGTTGCACCACCCCATCCTCATCCCATCCCTGGTGGCCACCATCCAGGTCGAAGCGAAACCGTTCCTGCCGTGCCCTCTCCAGCACCTCCTGCACCACCTGCCCCAGGGTGCTGGGCTGGTTGGTGGCCACGCTGGGCACCTGGTTGGTCCCCCGTGGGCTGTCCTCGTCCCGTGGGGACGTGTAGAGACACATGGTGGACACGGCCTTCTTCAAGCGCTCCACGGGCGAGAGGACGCGAGGTTGGGTGGGCGCCATGAGGAGGTCGGGAGGTCAGGACAAGCCCAGGTGAGGCGGGAGGGGGAGATGCGCTGCACGGGGGTCCGTGAGACGTAGGAGTAGAGGCAGAAGAACGCGTCAGCCGTGGCAGCCAGAGCTTGGACCTGCTGGAAGCGACCTGGAGGAGCAGAAGGAGATGGGGAGATCACAGGGGCTGTGGGGGTGCAGTGGGCTGGGTGTGTTCCTTCAGCTCACAGGTGGGGAAACTGAGGCACGAGGGCTCCTGTCCCACCACCACAAAGGAGCCAAAGCCCAACCAGCGTGGAGGAGCACGGAATGGCGTGGTTGGAAAAGACCTTTGAGGTCTTTGAGTCCGACCGCTCAACTGGATCCCACCCTACGTCTCGGGGTCTCCCCCCCAAGGGGTGTCGGTGTCACTCACTGGCCAACATCAGGCAAGGGTCTTCCGTCTCCAAGCGCCGCACTTGGGCCTTGAGGAACACCTGGAAGTCGATGCCCTTGGCATGGGATGGAGCTGAGAAGAAGCGGGCGGGGATGCGGGACGCGGTGCCCGGCTCGCTCTGCACGAAGCCCAGGTTGTAGAGGATCTCCTCGGCGTCCGCCTGCCACCACTCCAGGACCTCGGAGATGCTGAAGGGTGAGGAGCAACCCCAGCTCAGCCCCGTGGGGACGAGTCCGATGAAGAGGTGAGCCCGCACCCCCTAGAGATCCCTCCAGGTCCTACCTGGAGCTGGTCTTGGTGTGAGGCTGGAGAGGGCACTGGAGGCCATGCTGTGCCCCAGGTGGAGGTGTTTGTCCCTCAGAGCTCTGCAGCGGGGACGGGGACAGGGCTGAGCCAAGGGGACGCGTGGGGGTGGTGTCCCCACCTGTCCCACCAGCCTCCCCCAGGACCCCAAACCTCACCTGCCCTTGGCTTTCTCGCTCGCCGGCAGCAGAAGAGCTGGGAAAATGGAGCAGAGAGGTGGCAAGGAGTGAGATGGGACATTCTGGGGACAAGTCCCACACTTGCCACCCTAGGGGATGTCCCACCCCGTAGGACACAGGGCTTGGGGACAGCCCAGCCCCACCAAAACCCTCCTGGAGAAACAGCTTCCCCACCCAGCTCTGTCCCCAGCTCCCTGGGCACCACCAGGGTGGCATTGCCCATGGGGTGACAGTGACACCGCGGGAGGGGACATCCCAGAACACTCAGGGTGAGGGGGTTGGTACCTTCTGCTCCCAGGGTCAGGTCATCCTCAAAGCTGGTCCCGTTGCTCCCCCACCCTGTGAGAGAGCAAAGCCCTGCCAGGCACGGGGACCCCCCCCGGACCTGGGGACACGTCTTGAGGTCCTTGAAGACCTCCCTGCGCGTCACCCTGCACCACGGGCTGGGTGGGCTTTGGGGGTGTGCAGGGACCACCAGGCTCAGCACCCCAGGAGGTCCACGGGGGGCAAAGCTGACGTACCCGAGGGGCCCGGCAAGCCCAGTTCCTCTGGTGGGACCTCAACCGATGACCTGCAGAGGAGCAAAGCCCCGGTTACAGCCCCCCTCCTCCCCATCCTGGGGGGGCTGGGGGTGGGGTGGGAGACCTGAGCGCGGGGAGGACGGGTGGTGGAGACGGGGACGCAGGTGATGGGACGTGGGGTGCGAGCAAGGAGATGGCAGCTGGGCTTGCAGGTGGGTGCACCACGCGCCCCCCACCCCCCTTTGAAAACCCGGGCAGGGGGCAGAGATGCCACCACCCTGCTCTCCCAGCCCATCCAGGAGTTCCCTGGAGGCACCGTGCGATGCCAGGCGTGGAATCCCAGAACAGGTTGGGTTGGAAGGGACCTCCAAGCCCATCCAGTTCCAATCCCATGGACAGGGACCCCTCCCACTGGGTCAGGGGGCTCCAAGCCCCATCCAACCTGGCCTTGGGCACCTCCAGGGATGGGGCAGCCACCGCTGCTCTGGGCACCCTGGGCCACCACCCTCAGCGTGAAGAATTTCTTCCCAATGTCCAATCTCCCCAGCTTTCCTGGAGCCCTTTCAGCACTGGGAGCTGCTCTGAGGTCCCCCAGAGCCTTCTCCTCTCCAGGCTGAACAACCCCAGCTCTCCCAGCCTGTCCAGAGGTTCTCCAGCCCTTGGATCATCTCCGTGGCCTCCTCTGGCCCCGCTCCACCAGCTCCATCTCCTCCTTCCGTTGGGGATCCCAGAGCTGGACCCAGGGCTCCAGGTGGGGTCTCACCGGAGCAGAGCACCGGACCAGCACCCCATGCTGGTGGTGGCCTCACAGGACCAGCACCCCATGGGCCACCAAGCCCCCCCCGTAGGGACAGCGTTGCGGCCCCCAACTCACCCGCACTCCTGCAGCCACGTCTCTATCTTGCTGAAGGGCTTGCTGGGAGGGGACAGAAACACCGGTGAGATGACCCAGCGCACGGGGAACCCCATCCCATGGGCACCCCAAGGTCCTCCTGACCTTCGAGGAAGACGTCGTCCAGGTGGGGCGGCTTGCAGCTCCGGGAGGTCCTGCACGGCAGCGGCTGCCTCCTCCTCCACCACCGTGGTCCTCCAGCACCGGCTCTGCCTGGCCCACGCGCGTCGCTTCTCCCACGAGGAGGGGCTGAGCACCGAGGTGGCCTCCATGGCCTCAGCGCCAGGCAGGATGGAGGTCTCCCTGCAGGGACAGGAGGGCCGTGAAGGTGTGGGAGGGTCTTCTCCACCACCTTGCCCATGTGGTGGGGACCTTTGGGTGCCCCATAGGTGGGGCAGGGTGGGCTCTGGGCGTCCCTCCTGGGACCAGGACATGTTTCGGGAAGCAAAGGAGGGGTTGAGTTGGAAGGACCTTAAAGCCCATCCAGTTCCAGCCCCCATGAACAGGACCATCCCAGTCCCACCATCACTCATGGCACCAGCATCCCAGTCCCACCATCACCCAGGGCAGGACCACCCTGGTCCAACCATCTCCCATTAGCGCCAGCCTCTTGGTCCCACCATCACCCATGGCACCCAGCATCCCAGTCCCACCATCACTCATGGCACCAGCATCCCAGTCCCACCATCACCCGTGGCACCAGCGTCCCAGTCCCACCATCACCCATGGCACCAGCATCCCAGTCCCATCATCACCCCGTGGCACCAGTGTCCCAGTCCCACCATCACCCGTGGCACCAGCATCCCAGTCCCACCATCACCCATGGCACCAACATTCCAGCTCCACAATCACTCCTGGCACCATCAGGGCAGGACCACCTTGGTCCAACCATCTCCCATAGCGCCAGCCTCTTGGTCCCACCATCACCCATGGCACCAACATCCCAGTTCCACCATCACCCGTGGCACCAGTAGGGCAGGACCACCTTGGTCCAACCATCTCCCATAGCGCCAGCCTCTTGGTCCCCACCATCACCCATGGCACCAACATCCCAGTTCCACCATCACCCGTGGCACCAGTGGGAAGTGAAGCTCTTTCCAGAGCCATACTGGTCCCTGGTGCCCAAGGCCACCACGGTTCCACCCCACCCCATGGCTCCACGCCACAGTCGCCCCAAAAGCCCCCGGTGGAAAGAGGGCACCTTGTCACCACTTCCCCGTTCCACCTCTTGCCACGCAAGGTGTGGGACCAGGTGAAGCCCTTGGGCAGGACCTGGCAGCACCCACCCACCCAGGTCATCCTGGATCCCCCCCGTGATGCTCAGGACTTGGACGTCACCCTCCGGGCACCAGGCTGGGGGTGATGAGGGAACAACACCAAGACCTTCGTGAAGGTCCCATCTCCCTCTTCCCAGCCCCTCAGGACCAGGAGATGCTGTGCCCACCCAGGATGGGCATCAACGACCCCTTGTGCCCCCCACCTGGTTGACCAAAAAGGGGGCTTTTGAAGAGCCCAGCGAGGGGTTGAGAACAAGGGACCACGGATGGGGAACCAAGAAGATCTCGTTGGTCCTACCAGGTCCCAGAGCATCCCAACCCCTCGGGACCTGCAGACCCAGAAGATGCTGTGCCCACCCTGGATGGGCATCAACGACCCCTTGTGCCCCCCACCTGGGTTGACGAAAAAGGGGGCTTTGAAGAGCCCAGCGAGGGGTTGAGGAACAAGGGACCACGGGTGGGGAACCAAGAAGATCTCGTTGGTCGTGCCAGGTCCTGGAGAACCCCAGCCCCGTCCCCTGCCCACCCCCAGCTCCGTCCCCTCGGTCCCCACTCCCTCCAAAAGACGTTCCCACTCACGCCAGGTACAGGAACACTTCTCCCGTGCCGCCCGTGGCCACCACGGCTCCGTCTCCTCCAAACCCAACTCCATGCACCTCCCGCTCTTCCACCCTCCCAACCCCGAAGCCCCTACAACCCCTTATGGGGGGCGACCACCACCCCCCCCCAAGCCCCCTCTGCCCGGCGCCAGCACTCACCGACGCGAGGGCAACCAGGAAGCCCCGCCGAGCGTTGCCTATCTCGGCCGTGGGGCCATCAAGCGTGGTGGCCCACCGGCCGCCGGCGGCGTTTGGCGTCAGCGAGGGGGGCGGAAACGCCTCTGTTTTGAGGAGGAAATTCAAAAAATCAACAGCGAAACCTCAAACGTTGCCCCACATCCGCCACGGCGACGGGAAACGCTTAATGAGCTGCTGACGGGGCCAAGGGTGGCTAATAATAGCCCTGGGCAACCATGGAGCCAGCCTGGCCATCACCCGTCTTCTGGAGGAGTCATCTGTTCCAAAAGAGGTCCAAGGGTGGCCAATAATAGCCCAGGGCAACCATGGAACCACCCTGGCCATCACCCGTCTTCCAGAGAGGTCTCTGCCCTAAGGGTGGCTACTAATAGCCCAGGGCAACCATGGAGCCAGCCTGGCCATCACCCGTCTTCCAGAGAGGTAGCTTGCTCCAAAGGTGGCTACTAAAAGCCCCAGGGCAACCAACAGACCACCCGTGTCATCATTTATCTTCTGGAGGGGTCTCTGCGCCCAAGGTGGGTCCAAGTGTGGCCAATAATAGCCCAGGGCAAACCATGGAGCCAGCCTGGCCATCACCCGTCTTCTGGAGGAGTCATCTGCTCCAAAAGAGGTCCAAGGGTGGCCAATAATAGCCCAGGGCAACCATGGAGCCACCCTGGCCATCACCCATCTTCTGGAGAGGGTAGCTTGCTCCAAAGGTGGCTACTAATAGCCCGGGGGCAACCATTGTGGGCCAACCTTGCCATCACCTACCTTCTTGGGGGTCCCTGACCCTGCAAACGGTCCACGGGTGGCTACTAATAGCCCAGGGCAACCACCAGACCAACCTTGCCACCACCATCTTCTGCAGGGGTCTCTGCGCCCAAGGTGGTCCAAGGGTGGCCACCAATAGCCCAGGGCAACCTTTGTGTCTCAGCCCCCACCACCCAGGCCCCTCCTGGCCAGCCACCCCTGGCCGTCCCCGTGCCAGCCGCCGGTGCCACCGCGCCGACAAGGGAGGCGGGACGGGCGTGTGGCACACGTGGCTTCTGGCCCGCTGGCCACACCAGCCCAGCGCCGCCGAGGGACCTGGGGTGGCTCAGATGGGGGGGGGGGGGCAGGGCTGGCGTTGGGGTGGGCTTTTGGGGTGACGGCAAAGACACCCCAGGGGCGAAGGACAGCGACGGCGTGGAGGAGGGTTTGACCACCCACCAGTATCTCCAGTCCCACCAGTACCTCCAGTCCCTCCAGCATCTCCAGTCCCACCAGCATCTCCAGTCCCACCAGTACCTCCAGTCCCACCAGCACCTCCAGTCCCACCAGCATCTCCAGTCCCACCAGTACCTCCAGTCCCCACCAGCATCTCCAGACCCCACCAAGCATCTCCAGTCTCACCAGTATCTCCAGTCTCACCAGTATCTCCAGTCCCTCCAGCATCTCCAGTCCCTCCAGTATCTCCAGTCCCACCAGCATCTCCAGTCCCTCCAGTATCTCCAGTCCCACCAGTATCTCCAGTCCCTCAACCATCTCCAGTCCCTCCAGTATCTCCAGTCACACCAGTATCTCCAGTCCCACCAGTATCTCCAGTCCCACCTCCAGTATCTCCAGTCCCACCAGTATCTCCAGTCAGGACCGGGCAGGATTGAACCCCGAGAGCAGGCACAGCCCAAGGGGAGGGGGTCCCTGGGGGGGGGGACGACGACGACACCCCCCAATCCTGGGGTCACAGCACCCCAAAAGCTTAGAGGGGGGGGACAGAGGAGAACAGAGCACCCCTTGGGGGGGGCTCAGGACCGGACAGGATGGGACCCTGAAAGCAGCAGCAGCCGGGGGGGTCCCTGGGGAGGTTGGGGACCCCCGATCGGGGTGAGGGGTGGGGGGTGTCAAATGGGGGTTCAGGTGGTCCTGTCACCCTTCTCCCCCCACCCCCACCCCCAAGCTGGGAGCCCCCCCCCCCCAGCATCACCTGCACCCTTGCTGCTCCCCTCCCCCCCCCCATCCTGCCTCCAGCATTCTCCCCCTTTGGGAACCCCCAAATTCTCGCTGGGGGTGGGGGGATGGGGTGGGCTCGTTTGGGGTACCCAGGGGCACAGCCCCCCCTCCCCCCCCCTTCCCCCCCCCCGCAGCCCCCACCCCCCCCGCAGCCTGACCTACATAGAGGGTTCCTGCTGCCAGGAGCCTCTGCCCGCATCAATAAGTGATGGCACCGCAGCTCTGGCTGCTGCGGGGGGGGCAGACCCCGCCCCCCCCCCCCCCCCGGGTCCACTGGGCACCCTCGCCCCTCCCAGCCCCAGGTTTGGGGGGCCCCCAGCCCCCCATGACACCCCCCACCCTCAAGGATTGGGGTCCCCCAGCCCCCCATGACCCCCCCACCCCAAGGTCTGGGGGTCCCCCAAACCCTTAGATCCCCACTCCCTTTTTGAGCCCCCCCCCCCCCCCCTTCCCCCAGCTTGTTGCCCACAGCCCCCCTGCCCCCCTGCGTCCGTCTGTCCGTCCGTCTGTCCGTCTGTCCGTCTGTCCGTCTGTCGTCCTTGGCCACCACCACGACCCCAACCCACGGCCCCTCCTGGACCACTGGGGTTCAGCCCCCCCCCCCCAATCCCAACCCTGCACCCCCCCCCCCCCCCCCCCGTGTCCTGCAATTAACGGCCTCGTTAGGACGGACTGACGGACAGACGGACGGACAGACAGGAGGCACAGGCCTGGCTATTCTGGGGGGGTCACGGACACACCTGCCCTCCCCCCACCCCCCACCTGCCCCCCAAAGTGCACGGGGGGGGAGGGGAACAGGCACAGGTGGACTTTGCCCACGGCCTCTGCACGCTGAGCTGGGCACACGTGTGTGCACAGGTGTGTGTGTGCACAGGTTGTGTGCGCAGGTGTGTGTGCGCAGGTGTGTGTGTGCGCGCAGGTGTGTGCGCAGGTGTGTGCACAGGTGTGTGTGTGCACAGGTGTGTGTGTGCACAGGTGTGTGTGCAGGTGTGTACACAGGTGTGTGTGCACGTGTGTGTGCGCATGTGTGTGTGCACAGGTGTGTGCGCGCAGGTGTGTGCGCAGGTGTGTACACAGGTGTGTGTGCACAGGTGTGTGCACAGGTGTGTGTGTGCACAGGTGTGTGTGCACAAATGTGTGTGCACGTGTGTGTGCGCATGTGTGCATCCATGGGTGTGCACGTGTGTGCGCACAGGTGTGTGCATCCATGTGTGTGTGCACAGGTGTGTGCATCCGTGTGCGTGCGCACAGGTGTGCATCCATGTGTGTGTGCACAGGTGTGTGCATCCGTGTGCGTGTGCACAGGTGTGCATCCATGTGTGTGTGCACAGGTGTGTGCACAGGTGTGTGTGCACAGATGTGTGTGCAGGTGTGTGTCCAGGAGGGGGGTGTGTGCCCAGGTTGTGCGCACAGCTGTTTGCGGTGCACGTGTCTATGTGTCTGAGTCCATCTGTCCGTACGCGTGGCCGTTTTGTCTGTCCCCATGTCTGTCCGTGTGTCCCTCCTCGTGTCGTTGTGTCTGCCCCCCGTGTCCCTGTGTCCCTCTGTCTGTCCGTGTGTCCCTCCCCACGTCCTGCCCGTGCTCCCTGTGTCTGTGTGTCCACGCCGTGTCCGTGTGTCCTTCCTTCTGTCCGTGTGTCCGTCCGTGCGTCCCTCCTCATGGCCCTGTGTCCGTCCTTGTGTCCGTGTGTCCGTGTGTCCGTCCTTGTGTCCGTGTGTCTGCCTCCCTGTCTGTCCGTCTGTCCCTCCCCGTGTCCGTCTGTCCCTCCCCGTGTCCGTCTGTGCATCCCTGTGTCCGTGTGTCCGTCCCTATGTCCATCTGTCGCTCCCCGTGTCCCTCCCCGTGTCCGTCCTTATGTCCATCTGTCCCTCCCCGCGTCCGTGTGTCCGTCCCTATGTCCGTCTGTCCCTCCCCGTGTCCCTCCCTATGTCCCTGTGTCCCTCCCCGTGTCCCTCCCCGCGTCCGTGTGTCCGTCCCTATGTCCCGTCTGTCCCTTCCCCGTGTCCCTCCCCGCGTCCGTGTGTCCGTCCCTATGTCCGTCTGTCCCTCCCCGTATCCCTCCCTGTGTCTGTGTGTCCCTTCCCGTGTCTGTGTGTCCGTCCTTATGTCCGTCTGTCCCTCCCCATGTCCCTCCCCGTGTCCGTGTGTCCGTCCTTATGTCCATCTGACCCTCCCTGTGTCCGTGTGTCCCTCCCCGTGTCCGTCTGTCCCCGTGTCCCTCCGTTTCCCGGTACGGGGGGCGTTACTGGGCGGCGCTGGGCGGCGCTGGGCGTTACTGGGCGTTACTGGGCGGTGCTGGGGGGGTTCGCGGGGGGGGTCCGGGAGCAGCCGGAGCCGCCGCCCGGGATGGAGCCCGGCAGCCCCCGCAGGATCCAGTTCACGGTGCCGCTGCTGGAGCCGCACCTCGACCCCGAGGCGGCCGAGCAGGTGGGGGGCACGGGGGGGGCACGGGGGGGGCACCGCCGGGGGGGCACGGGGCGTCCTGCAGGGAGGGGACACCGGGGGCGACCGGAGGCTGCAGGCACTGAGGGCACCGGGGAGGGGGTGCACCGGGGGGGGCACCGGGGAGGGGGCTCCGGGGAGGGGGCACCGGGGGGGGTGCACCGGGGCGGGCACCGGGGGGGGGGGGGGCACCGGGGCGACCGGAGGCTGCAGGCACTGAGGGCACGGGGGGGGGGGGGCACCGGAGGGGGGGGTGCATTGGGTGGGGGGCACTGGGGGAGGGGGGGGCATTGGGTGGGGGGGCACCGGGTGCGACCGGAGGCTGCAGGCACTGAGGGCACCGGGGGAGGGGGGCACCGGGGGGACACCGGGGGGGGGAGGGGGTGTTGTTGCAGACACGGGGAGGGCACTGGGGCGGGGGGGGGGGTGGACACACCGGGGGCGGGGGAGGGGGGGGGGGCACGGGGAGGTGGCACCGGGAGTTGCAGGCACGGGGGGGGGGGGCATTGGAGGGCGAGGCGGGGGGGGGGGGGGGGGGGGGGCACAGGGGCACAGCCCGAGGGGGAGGGGGCACCGGGGGTGGAGGGCACGGGGTGGGGGTGGCACCGGGGGGGGGGGGAGAATCAAGGCGGGGGAGGGGATCAAGGTGGGGGGGGGGACAAGGCGAGAGGAGCTTGGGGGGAGCCGGGGGGGGTTCCTGCCGGGAGGGGGACCGGGGGGGGTGGGGGGGCATCGGGGGAGGGGGGGCACCTGGCTGGCAAGGGGGACATTGGGGGTAGAGGGGGGGGGGGGGGGGGCACGGGGAAGAGGGGGACACACACACAACAACAGCCGACCGGACTCGGGGTGGGCGTGGAGGGGACAGAATGGGGGACACCCCCAGTGCCACCCCCAGTGCCACCCCCAGTGTCCCCCCAGTGCCACCCCCAGTGCCACCCCCAGTGTCCCCCCAGTGCCTCCATGGGCTCAGAGCCACCCAGCACCTTGGGCACGGTGGGGGTGGCCTTGGGGACCGGGGTGGCCGTAGGGTCTGGGGTGGCCGGGGGGACAAGGTGGCCCTGGGGTCCAGGGTGGTCTTGGGGACGAGGTGACCGTGGGGTCCAGGTGGCCATGGGGACAAAGGTAGTGTCCAGGTGGCCTTGGGGACAGTGTGGTCAGAGGGTCTGGGGTGGCCTTGGGGACGAGGTGGCCGTGGGGACCAGGGTGGTGTGGGGTCGAGGTGGCCTTGGGGACCAGGTTGGTCATAGGGTCTGGGGTGGCCTTGGGGACGAGGTGGCCGTGGGGACCAGGTTGGTCATATAGGGTCTGGGGTGACCATGGGAATGGGGGTGGCTGTGGGGACGAGGTGGCCGTGGGGACGAGGTGATGGGGCCAAGGCCACGCGCCGACTCAGCAGGACGATGTCCCTGGGGTGGGGGGGGGTGTAGGGTTACAGCCACCCCCGCGGTCCCCAGGTCCCTCCAGCTCTTGCTCAACCCTTGCTCCTGCTGGAAGCCATCCCAGAATAGCAGCGGGGTTGGGATGACACGGCAGGGGGACACGGGGGACACGGTGGCCCACGCTCGTGGCCAACTGGGGACCCCCCCGGGGCACCCCTGCCACCCACCCAACAGCACCCCACTCCGGCTGTGGGGTGCAGGGACCAAGGGGGGGCTTGGTGGGACCACCTGGCCCCATCGTGGTCCTCGTCATCGCCAGGAGGCACCAAGATAGAGGTTGGTGGGACCCAAGGGAGGTTGGTGGGACCAAGGGGGGGGCTTGGTGGGACCAAGATAGAGGTTGGTGGACCAAGATAGAGGTTGGTGGCACCAAGGGGGGCTTGGTGGGACCAAGATAGAGGTTGGTGGCACCAAGATAGAGGTTGGTGGGACCAAGGGGGGGCTTGGTGGGACCAAGATAGAGGTTGGTGGCCACAAGGGGG
>JAUMJM010000443.1:0-31989 GCA_033558235.1 Neomorphus geoffroyi
GATAGGGACATGGGAGGGGCAGGACTTGGGAGGGGACTGTGGACATGGGAGGGGTATGACTGGGAGTGGACTGGAAACATGGGAGGGGCAGGGACTTGGGAGGAGACTGGGTACTTGGGAGGGGACTGGGGACATGGGAGGGGCAGGGACTGGGGAGGGGCCTGGGAACATGGGAGGGCAGGGACTCTGGAGGGGCAGGCAGTTGGGAGGCGAATGGGGATATGGGAGGGGCAGGGACTGGGGAGGGGACAGGGAACATGGGAGGGGCAGGGATC
This sequence comes from Neomorphus geoffroyi, assembly GCA_033558235.1. Lineage (NCBI taxonomy): Eukaryota > Metazoa > Chordata > Aves > Cuculiformes > Neomorphidae > Neomorphus > Neomorphus geoffroyi. The sequence continues at coordinate 276 of JAUMJM010000443.1, forward strand.
TGGGAGGGGAGTGGGGACATGGGAGGGGACTGCTGGCATGGGAGGGGCAGGGATTTGGGAGGGGCAGGGACTGGTGGAGGGGACTGGGGACATGGGAGGGGCAGGGACTGGGGAGGGGCAGACAGTTGACATGGGAGGGACAGGGACTTGGGAGGGGACTGGGGACATGGGAAGGGACTAGGGACTTGGGAGGGCCAGGGAATTGGGAGGGGCAGGCAGTTGGGAGGGGACTGGGGACATGGGAGGGGCAGGGACTTGGGAGGGGACTGGGGACTTGGGAGGGGACTGGGGACATGGGAGGGGCAGGAAGTTGGGAGGGGACTGGGAACATGGGAGGGGCAGGGACTGGGGAGGGGACAGGGAATATGGGAGGGGCAGGGACCTGGGAGGGGACTGGGGACATAGGAGGGTACTGCTGGCATGGAGGGGCAGGGATTTGGGAGGGGCAGGGACTGGGGAGGGGCAGGGACTTGGGAGGGGACTTGGGACCTGGGAGGGGACTGGGACATGGGAGGGGCAGAGACTGGGGAGGGGACTGGGAACATGGGAGGGTCAGGGACTTGGAAGGGGACTTGGGAAGGGACTGGGGACTTGGGAGGTGCAGGGACTTGGGAGGGGCAGGCAGTTGGGAGGGGACTGGGACATGGGAGGGGCAGGGACTTGGGAGGGGACTGGGGACTTGGGAGGGGACTGGGGACATGGGAGGGGCAGGAAGTTGGGAGGGGACTGGGAACATGGGAGGGGCAGGGACTGGGGAGGGGACAGGGATATGGGAGGGGCAGGGACCTGGGAGGGGACTGGGACATAGGAGGGTACTGCTGGCATGGGAGGGGCAGGGATTTGGGAGGGGCAGGGACTGGGGAGGGGCAGGGACTTGGGAGGGGACTTGGGACCTGGGAGGGGACTGGGGACATGGGAGGGGCAGAGACTGGGGAGGGGACTGGGAACATGGGAGGGTCAGGGACTTGGAAGGGGACTTGGAAGGGACTGGGGACTTGGGAGGTGCAGGGACTTGGGAGGGGCAGGCAGTTGGGAGGGGACTGGGGACATGGGAGGGGAAGGGAGTGGGGAGAAGACAGGGAACATGGGAGGGGCAGGGATCTGGGAGGGGACTGGGGACATAGGAGGGGACTGCTAGCATGGGAGGGGCAGGGATTTGGGAGGGGCAGGGACTGGGGAGGGGACTGGGGACATGGAGGGGCAGGGACTTGGGAGGGGAGTGGGGACATGGGAAGGGACTAGGGACTTGGGAGGGCCAGGGACTTGGGAGGGGACTGTGGACATGGGAGGGACAATGACTGGGGTGTGGACTGGGAACATGAGAAGGGCAGGGACTTGGGAGAAGACTTGGGACCTGGGAGGGGCAGGGACTTGGGAGGGCAGGGGACTTGGGAGGGACTTGGAACCTGGGAGGGGCAGGGACTTGGGAGGGGCAGGGACTTGGGAAGGGACGGGGGACATGGGAGGGGACTAGGGGACTTGGGAGCGGCAGGGACTTGGGAGGGGCAGGCAGTTGGGAGGGGACTGGGGACATGGGAGAGGACTTGGAGGGGCAGGTACTTGGGAGGGGTAGGCAGTTGGGAGGGGACTGGGGACATGGGAGGGGCAGTGACTTGGGAGGGGTCTGTGGACATGGGAGGGGCAGGGACTTGGGAGGAGACTGGGTACTTGGGAGGGGACTTTGGACATGGGAGGGGCAGGGACTGGGAGGGGACTGGGAACATGGGAGGGGCAGGGACTGGGGAGGGGAGTGGGCAAATGGGAGGGGCAGGGACTTGGGAGGGGCAGGCAGTTGGGAGGCGAATGGGGACATGGGAGGGGCAGGGACTGGAAGGGGACAGGGAACATGGGAGGGGCAGGGACCTGGGAGGGGACTGGGGACATGGGAGGGGACTGCTGGCATGGGAGGGGCAGGGATTTGGAAGGGGCAGGGACTGGGGAGGGGACTGGGGAAATGGGAGAGGACTAGGGACTTGGGAGAGCCAGGGAATTGGGAGGGGCAGGCAGTTGGGAGGGGACTGGGGACATGGGAGGGGCAGGGACTTGGGAGAGGACTTGGGACCTGGAGGGGCAGGGACTTGGGAGGGGCAGGGACTTGGGAAGGGACTGGGGACATGGGAGAGGACTAGGGACCTGGGAGGGCCAGGGACTTGGGAGGGGCAGGCAGTTGGGAGGGGACTGGGGACATGGGAGTGGACTTGGGAGGGGCAGGTACTTGGGAGGGGTAGGCAGATGGGAGGGGACTGGGAACATGGGAGGGGCAGGGACTTCGGAGGGGACTGGGGACTTGGGAGGGGACTGGGGACATGGGAGGGGCAGGGACTGGAGAGGGAACTGGGAACATGGGAGGGTCAGGACTTGGGAGGGGCCTGGGGACTTGGGAATGGAGTGGGGACTTGGGAGGGGCAGGGACTGGGGAGGGGACTGGGGAAATGGGAGGGGAGGCAGTTGGGAGGGGATTGGGGACATGGGAGGGGCAGTGACTTGGGAGGGGACAGGGAACATGGGAGGGGCAGGGACTTGGGAGGAGACTGGGTACTTGGGAGGGGACTGGGACATGGGAGGGGCAGGGACTGGGGAGGGGACTGGGAACATGGGAGGGGCAGGGACTGGGGAGGGGACTGGGCAAATGGGAGGGGCAGGGACTTGGGAGGGGCAGGCAGTTGGGAGGAGAATGGGGACATGGGAGGGGCAGGGAATGGGGAGGGGACAGGGAACATGGGAGGGGCAGGGACCTGGGAGGGGACTGGGGACATAGGAGGGGACTGCTGGCATGGGAGGGGCAGGGATTTGGAGGGGCAGGGACTGGGGAGGGGACTGGGGACATGGGAGGGGCAGGGACTTGGGAGGGGACTGGGGACATGGGAAGGGACTAGGAACGTGGAGGGCCAGGGGCTTGGAGGGGCAGGCAGTTGGAGGGGATAGGGACATGGGAGGGGCAGGGACTTGGGAGGGGACTGTGGACATGGGAGGGGTAGGGACTGGGGAGGGGACTGGAAACATGGGAGGGGCAGGGACTTGGGAGGAGACTGGGTACTTGGGAGGGGACTGGGGACATGGGAGGGGCAGGGACTGGGGAGGGCCTGGGAACATGGGAGGGGCAGGGACTCTGGAGGGGCAGGCAGTTGGGAGGCGAATGGGGATATGGGAGGGGCAGGGACTGGGAGGGGACAGGGAACATGGGAGGGCAGGGATCTGGGAGGGGAGTGGGGACATGGGAGGGGACTGCTGCATGGGAGGGGCAGGGATTTGGAGGGGCAGGGACTGGGGAGGGACTGGGGACATGGGAGGGGCAGGGACTGGGGAGGGGCAGGCAGTTGACATGGGAGGGCAGGGACTTGGGAGGGGACTGGGGACATGGGAAGAGACTAGGGACTTGGGAGGGCCAGGGAATTGGGAGGGGCAGGCAGTTGGGAGGGGACTGGGGACATGGATGGGCAGGGACTTGGGAGGGGACTGGGGACTTGGGAGGGGACTGGGGACATGGGAGGGGCAGGAAGTTGGGAGGGACTGGGGACATGGGAGGGGCAGGGACTGGGAGGGGACAGGGAATATGGGAGGGGCAGGGACCTGGGAGGGGACTGGGGACATAGGAGGGGACTGCTGGCATGGAGGGGCAGGGATTTGGGAGGGGCAGGGACTGGGGAGGGGACTGGGGACATGGGAGGGGCAGGGACTTAGGAGGGGAGTGGGGACATGGGAAGGGACTAGGACTTGGGAGGGCCAGGGACTTGGGAGGGGCAGGCAGTCGGGAGGGGACTGGGAACATGGGAGGGGCAGGGACTTGGGAAGGGCAGGGACTGGGGAGGGGACTGGGGACATGAGAGGGGACTAGGGACTTGGGAGGGGAAGGGACTGGGAGGGACTGGGGACACGGGAGGGGCAGGGACTTGGGAGGGGCAGGGACTGGAGAGGGGACTGGGGACATGGGAGGCGCAGGGACTTGGGAGGGGCAGGGACTTGGGAGGGGCAGGCAGTTGGGAGGGGACTGGGGACATGGGAGGGGCAGTGACTTCGGTGGGGACTGTGGACATGGGAGGGGCAGGGACTGGGGAGGGGACTGGGAACATGGGAGGGTCAGTACTTGGGTGGGGCCTGGGGAATTGGGAAGGGACTGGGGACTTGGGAGGGTCAGGGACTGGGGAGGGGACTGGGGAAATGGGAGGCGACTAGGAACATGGGAGGTCCAGGGGCTTGGAGGGGCAGGCAGTTGGGAGGGGATAGGGACATGGGAGGGGCAGAGACTTGGGAGGGGACTGTGGACATGGGAGGGGCAGGGACTGGGGAGGGGCCTGGGAACATGGGAGGGGCAGGGACTTGGGAGAGGACTTGGGACCTGGGAGGGGCAGGGACTTGGAAGGGACTGGGGACATGGGAGGGGACTAGGGACCTGGGAGGGCCAGGGATTGGTAGGAGCAGGCAGTTGGGTGGGGACTGGGGACATGGGAGAGGACTTGGGAGGGGCAGGTACTTGGGAGGGATAGGCAGTTGGGAGGGGACTGGGGACATGGGAGGGGCAGTGAATTGGGAGGGACTGTGGATATGGGAGGGGCAGGGACTGGGGAGGGGACTGGAAACATGGGAGGGGCAGGGACTTGGGAGGAGACTGGGTACTTGGGAGGGGACTGGGGACATGGGAGGGGCAGGGACTGGGGAGGGGACTGGGAACATGGGAGGGGCAGGGACTTGGAGGGGCAGGCAGTTGGGAGGCGAATGGGGATATGGGAGGGGCAGGGACTGGGGAGGGGACAGGGAACATGGGAGGGGCAGGGACTCGGTAGGGGCAGACAGTTGACATGGAGGGGCAGGGACTTGGAGGGGACTGGGGACATGGGAAGGGACTAGGGACTTGGAGGGCCAGGAATTGGGAGGGGCAGGCAGTTGGGAGGGGACTGGGGACATGGGAGGGGCAGGGACTTGGGAGGGGACTTGGGACCTGGGAGGGGACTGGGGACATGGAGGGGCAGAGACTGGGGAGGGGACTGGGAACATGGGAGGGTCAGGGACTTGGAAGGGGACTGGGGACTTGGGAAGGGACTGGGGACTTGGGAGGTGCAGGGACTTGGGAGGGGCAGGCAGTTGGGAGGGGACTGGGGACATGGGAGGGGAAGGGAGTGGGGAGAAGACAGGGAACATGGGAGGGGCAGGGATCTGGGAGGGGACTGGGGACATAGGAGGGGACTGCTAGCATGGGAGGGGCAGGGATTTGGGAGGGGCAGGGACTGGGGAGGGGACTGGGGACATGGGAGGGGCAGGGACTTGGGACGGACTGGGGACATGGGAAGGGACTAGGGACTTGGGAGGGCCAGGGACTTGGGAGGGGACTGTGGACATGGGAGGGGCAATGACTGGGGTGGGGACTGGGAACATGAGAAGGGCAGGGACTTGGGAGAAGACTTGGGACCTGGGAGGGGCAGGGACTTGGGAGGGGCAGGGACTTGGGAGGGGACTTGGAACCTGGGAGGGGCAGGGACTTGGGAAGGGACGGGGGACATGGGAGGGGACTAGGGACTTGGGAGCGGCAGGGACTTGGAGGGGCAGGCAGTTGGGAGGGGACTGGGGACATGGGAGAGGACTTGGAGGGGCAGGTACTTGGGAGGGGTAGGCAGTTGGGAGGGGACTGGGGACATGGGAGGGGCAGTGACTTGGGAGGGGTCTGTGGACATGGGAGGGGCAGGGACTTGGGAGGAGACTGGGTACTTGGGAGGGACTTTGGACATGGGAGGGGCAGGGACTGGGGAGGGGACTGGGAACATGGGAGGGGCAGGGACTGGGGAGGGGACTGGGCAAATGGGAGGGGCAGGGACTTGGGAGGGGCAGGCAGTTGGGAGGCGAATGGGGACATGGGAGGGGCAGGGACTGGGGAGGGGACAGGGAACATGGGAGGGGCAGGGACCTGGGAGGGGACTGGGGACATGGGAGGGGACTGCTGGCATGGGAGGGGCAGGGATTTGGAAGGGGCAGGGACTGGGGAGGGGACTGGGGAAATGGGAGAGGACTAGGGACTTGGGAGAGCCAGGGAATTGGGAGGGGCAGGCAGTTGGGAGGGGACTGGGGACATGGGAGGGGCAGGGACTTGGGAGAGGACTTGGGACCTGGGAGGGGCAGGGACTTGGGAGGGGCAGGGACTTGGGAAGGGACTGGGGACATGGGAGAGGACTAGGGACCTGGGAGGGCCAGGGACTTGGGAGGGGCAGGCAGTTGGGAGGGGACTGGGGACATGGGAGTGGACTTGGGAGGGGCAGGTACTTGGGAGGGGTAGGCAGATGGGAGGGGACTGGGAACATGGGAGGGGCAGGGACTTGGGAGGGGACTGGGGACTTGGGAGGGGACTGGGGACATGGGAGGGGCAGGGACTGGAGAGGGAACTGGGAACATGGGAGGGTCAGGGACTTGGGAGGGGCCTGGGGACTTGGGAAGGGAGTGGGGACTTGGGAGGGGCAGGGACTGGGGAGGGGACTGGGGAAATGGGAGGGGAGGCAGTTGGGAGGGGACTGGGGACATGGGAGGGGACTGCTGGCATGGGAGGGGCAGGGATTTGGGAGGGGCAGGGACTGGGGAGGGGACAGGGAACATGGGAGGGGCAGGGACCTGGGAGGGGACTGGGGACATGGGAGGGGACTGCTGGCATGGGAGGGGCAGGGATTTGGGAGGGGCAGGGACCTGGGAGGGGCAGGGACTTGGGAGGGGCATGGACTTGGGAGGGGACTGGGGACATGGGAAGGGACTAGGAACGTGGGAGGGCCAGGGGCTTGGGAGGGGCAGGCAGTTGGGAGGGGATAGGGACATGGGAGGGGCAGGGACTTGGGAGGGGACTGTGGACATGGGAGGGGCAGGGACTGGGGAGGGGCCTGGGAACATGGGAGGGGCAGGAACTTGGGAGAGGACTTGGGACCTGGGAGGGGCAGGGACTTGGGAAGGGACTGGTGACATGGGAGGGCCAGGGATTGGTAGGGGCAGGCAGTTGGGAGGGGACTGGGGACATGGGAGAGGACTTGGGAGGGGCAGGTACTTGGGAGGGATAGGCAGTTGGGAGGGGACTGTGGACATGGGAGGGGCAGGGACTGGGGAGGGGACTGGAAACATGGGAGGGGCAGGGACTTGGGAGGAGACTGGGTACTTGGAAGGGGACCGTGGACATGGGAGGGGCAGGGACTGGGGAGGGGACTGGGAACATGGGAGGGGCAGGGACTTGGGAGGGGAAGGCACTTGGGAGGCGAATGGGGATATGGGAGGGGCAGGGACTGGGGAGGGGACAGGGAACATGGGAGGGGCAGGGACTGGGGAGGGGCAGGCAGTTGACATGGGAGGGTCAGGGACTTGGGAGGGGACTGGGGACATGGGAAGGGACTAGGGACTTGGGAGGGCCAGGGAATTGGGAGGGGAAGGCAGTTGGGAGGGGACTGGGGACATGGGAGGGGCAGGGACTTGGGAGGGGACTGGGGACTTGGGAGGGGACTGGGGACATGGGAGGGGCAGAGACTGGGGAGGGGACTGGGAACATGGGAGGGTCAGGGACTTGGGAGGGGACTGGGGACTTGGGAAGGGACTGGGGACTTGGGAGGGGCAGGGACTTGGGAGGGCCAGGCAGTTGGGAGGGGACTGGGGACATGGGAGGGGCAGGGAGTGGGGAGGGAACAGGGAACATGGCAGGGGCAGGGACCTGGGAGGGGACTGGGGACATAGGAGGGGACTGCTGGCATGGGAGGGGCAGGGACTGGGGAGGGAACAGGGAACATGGCAGGGGCAGGGACTTGGGAGGGGACTGTGGACATGGGAGGGGCAGGGACTGGGGTGGGGACTGGGAACATGAGAGGGGCAGGGACTTGGGAGAAGACTTGGGACCTGGGAGGGGCAGGGACTTGGGAGGGGCAGGGACTTTGGAGGGGACTTGGAACCTGGGAGGGGCAGGGACTTGGGAGGGGCAGGGACTTGGGAAGGGACGGGGGACATGGGTGGGGACTAGGGAGGGGCAGGTACTTGGGAGGGGTAGGCAGTTGGGAGGGGACTGGGGACATGGGAGGGGCAGTGACTTGGGAGGGGCAGGTAGTTGGGAGGGGACTGGGGACATGGGAGAGGACGTGGGAGGGGCAGGTACTTGGGAGGGGTAGGCAGTTGGGAGGGGACTGGGGACATGGGAGGGGCAGTGACTTGGGAGGGGACTGTGGACATGGGAGGGGCAGGGACTGGGGAGGGGACTGGGAATATGGGAGGGGCAGGGACTTGGGAGGAGACTGGGTACTTGGGAGGGGACTGTGGACATGGGAGGGGCAGGGACTGGGGAGGGGACTGGGAACATGGGAGGGGCAGGGACTGGGGAGGTGACTGGGCAAATGGGAGGGGCAGGGACTGGGGAGGGGTAGGCAGATGGGAGGGGACTGGGAACATGGGAGGGGCAGGGACTTGGGAGGGGACTGGGGACTTGGGAGGGGACTGGGGACATGGGAGGGGCAGGGACTGGAGAGGGAACTGGGAACATGGGAGGGTCAGGGACTTGGGAGGGGCCTGGGGACTTGGGAAGGGAGTGGGGACTTGGGAGGGGCAGGGACTGGGGAGGGGACTGGGGAAATGGGAGGGGAGGCAGTTGGGAGGGGACTGGGGACATGGGAGGGGACTGCTGGCATGGGAGGGGCAGGGATTTGGGAGGGGCAGGGACTGGGGAGGGGACAGGGAACATGGGAGGGGCAGGGACCTGGGAGGGGACTGGGGACATGGGAGGGGACTGCTGGCATGGGAGGGGCAGGGATTTGGGAGGGGCAGGGACCTGGGAGGGGCAGGGACTTGGGAGGGGCATGGACTTGGGAGGGGACTGGGGACATGGGAAGGGACTAGGAACGTGGGAGGGCCAGGGGCTTGGGAGGGGCAGGCAGTTGGGAGGGGGTAGGGACATTGGAGGGGCAGGGACTTGGGAGGGGACTGTGGACATGGGAGGGGCAGGGACTGGGGAGGGGCCTGGGAACATGGGAGGGGCAGGAACTTGGGAGAGGACTTGGGACCTGGGAGGGGCAGGGACTTGGGAAGGGACTGGTGACATGGGAGGGCCAGGGATTGGTAGGGGCAGGCAGTTGGGAGGGGACTGGGGACATGGGAGAGGACTTGGGAGGGTCAGGTACTTGGGAGGGATAGGCAGTTGGGAGGGGACTAGGGACATGGGAGGGGCAGTGACTTGGGAGGGGACTGTGGACATGGGAGGGGCAGGGACTGGGGAGGGGACTGGAAACATGGGAGGGGCAGGGACTTGGGAGGAGACTGGGTACTTGGAAGGGGACTGTGGACATGGGAGGGGCAGGGACTGGGGAGGGGACTGGGAACATGGGAGGGGCAGGGACTTGGGAGGGGAAGGCACTTGGGAGGCGAATGGGGATATGGGAGGGGCAGGGACTGGGGAGGGGACAGGGAACATGGGAGGGGCAGGGACTGGGGAGGGGCAGGCAGTTGACATGGGAGGGGCAGGGACTTGGGAGGGGACTGGGGACATGGGAAGGGACTAGGGACTTGGGAGGGCCAGGGAATTGGGAGGGGAAGGCAGTTGGGAGAGGACTGGGGACATGGGAGGGGCAGGGACTTGGGAGGGGACTGGGGACTTGGGAGGGGACTGGGGACATGGGAGGGGCAGAGACTGGGGAGGGGACTGGGAACATGGGAGGGTCAGGGACTTGGGAGGGGACTGGGGACTTGGGAAGGGACTGGGGACTTGGGAGGGGCAGGGACTTGGGAGGGCCAGGCAGTTGGGAGGGGACTGGGGACATGGGAGGGGCAGGGAGTGGGGAGGGAACAGGGAACATGGCAGGGGCAGGGACCTGGGAGGGGACTGGGGACATTGGAGGGGACTGCTGGCATGGGAGGGGCAGGGACTGGGGAGGGAACAGGGAACATGGCAGGGGCAGGGACTTGGGAGGGGACTGTGGACATGGGAGGGGCAGGGACTGGGGTGGGGACTGGGAACATGAGAGGGGCAGGGACTTGGGAGAAGACTTGGGACCTGGGAGGGGCAGGGACTTGGGAGGGGCAGGGACTTGGGAGGGGACTTGGAACCTGGGAGGGGAAGGGACTTGGGAGGGGCAGGGACTTGGGAAGGGACGGGGGACATGGGTGGGGACTAGGGAGGGGCAGGTACTTGGGAGGGGTAGGCAGTTGGGAGGGGACTGGGGACATGGGAGGGGCAGTGACTTGGGAGGGGCAGGTAGTTGGGAGGGGACTGGGGACATGGGAGAGGACGTGGGAGGGGCAGGTACTTGGGAGGGGTAGGCAGTTGGGAGGGGACTGGGGACATGGGAGGGGCAGTGACTTGGGAGGGGACTGTGGACATGGGAGGGGCAGGGACTGGGGAGGGGACTGGGAATATGGGAGGGGCAGGGACTTGGGAGGAGACTGGGTACTTGGGAGGGGACTGTGGACATGGGAGGGGCAGGGACTGGGGAGGGGACTGGGAACATGGGAGGGGCAGGGACTGGGGAGGTGACTGGGCAAATGGGAGGGGCAGGGACTGGGGAGGGGCAGGCAGTTGGGAGGCGAATGGGGACATGGGAGGGGCAGGGACTGGGGAGGGGACAGGGAACATGGGAGGGGCAGGGACCTGGGAGGGGACTGGGGATATGGGAGGGGACTGCTGGCATGGGAGGGGCAGGGATTTGGGAGGGGCAGGGACTGGGGAGGGGACTGGGGACATGGGAGAGGACTAGGGACTTGGGAGGGCCAGGTAATTGGGAGGGGCAGGCAGTTGGGAGGGGACTGGGGACATGGGAGGGGCAGGGACTTGGGAGAGGACTTGGGACCTGGGACGGGCAGGGACTTGGGAGGGGCAGGGACTTGGGAAGGGACTGGGGACATGGGAGAGGACTAGGGACCTGGGAGGGCCAGGGACTTGGGAGGGGCAGGCAGTTGGGAGGGGACTGGGGACATGGGAGTGGACTTAGGAGGGGCAGGTACTTGGGAGGGGTAGGCAGTTGGGAGGGGACAGGGAACATGGGAGGGGCAGGGACTTGGGAGGGGACTGGGGACTTGGGAGGGGACTGGGGACATGGGAGGGGCAGGGAGTGGGTAGGGGACAGGGAACATGGGAGGGGCAGGGACTTGGGAGGAGACTGGGTACTTGGGAGGGGACTGGGGACATGGGAGGGGCAGGGACTGGGGAGGGGACTGGGAACATGGGAGGGGCAGGGACTGGGGAGGGGACTGGGCAAATGGGAGGGGCAGGGACTTGGGAGGGGCAGGCAGTTGGGAGGCGAATGGGGACATGGGAGGGGCAGGGACTGGGGAGGGGACAGGGAACATGGGAGGGGCAGGGACCTGGGAGGGGACTGGGGACATAGGAGGGGACTGCTGGCATGGGAGGGGCAGGGATTTGGGAGGGGCAGGGACTGGGGAGGGGACAGGGAACATGGGAGGGGCAGGGACCTGGGAGGGGACTGGGGACATGGGAGGGGACTGCTGGCATGGGAGGGGCAGGGATTTGGGAGGGATAGGGACCTGGGAGGGGCAGGGACTTGGGAGGGGCATGGACTTGGGAGGGGACTGGGGACATGGGAAGGGACTAGGAACGTGGGAGGGCCAGGGGCTTGGGAGGGGCAGGCAGTTGGGAGGGGATAGGGACATGGGAGGGGCAGGGACTTGGGAGGGGACTGTGGACATGGGAGGGGCAGGGACTGGGGAGGGGCCTGGGAACATGGGAGGGGCAGGGACTTGGGAGAGGACTTGGGACCTGGGAGGGGCAGGGACTTGGGAAGGGACTGGGGACATGGGAGGGCCAGGGATTGGTAGGGGCAGGCAGTTGGGAGGGGACTGGGGACATGGGAGAGGACTTGGGAGGGGCAGGTACTTGGGAGGGATAGGCAGTTGGGAGGGGACTGGGGACATGGGAGGGGCAGTGACTTGGGAGGGGACTGTGGACATGGGAGGGGCAGGGACTGGGGAGGGGACTGGAAACATGGGAGGGGCAGGGACTTGGGAGGAGACTGGGTACTTGGGAGGGGACTGTGGACATGGGAGGGGCAGGGACTGGGGAGGGGACTGGGAACATGGGAGGGGCAGGGACTTGGGAGGGGAAGGCACTTGGGAGGCGAATGGGGATATGGGAGGGGCAGGGACTGGGGAGGGGACAGGGAACATGGGAGGGGCAGGGACTGGGGAGGGGCAGGCAGTTGACATGGGAGGGGCAGGGACTTGGGAGGGGACTGGGGACATGGGAAGGGACTAGGGACTTGGGAGGGCCATAGAATTGGGAGGGGAAGGCAGTTGGGAGGGGACTGGGGACATGGGAGGGGCAGGGACTTGGGAGGGGACTGGGGACTTGGGAGGGGACTGGGGACATGGGAGGGGCAGAGACTGGGGAGGGGACTGGGAACATGGGAGGTTCAGGGACTTGGGAGGGGACTGGGGACTTGGGAAGGGACTGGGGACTTGGGAGGGGCAGGGACTTGGGAGGGGCAGGTAGTTGGGAGGGGACTGGGGACATGGGAGGGGCAGGGAGTGGGGAGGGAACAGGGAACATGGCAGGGGCAGGGACCTGGGAGGGGACTGGGGACATAGGAGGGGACTGCTGGCATGGGAGGGGCAGGGATTTGGGAGGGGCAGGGACTGGGGAGGGGACTGGGGACATGGGAGGGGCAGGGACTTGGGAGGGGACTGGGGACATGGGAAGGGACTAGGGACTTGGGAGGGCCAGGGACTTGGGAAGGCAGGCAGTTGGGAGGGGACTGGGGACATGGGAGGGGCAGGGACTTGGGAGGGGACTGTGGACATGGGAGGGGCAGGGACTGGGGTGGGGACTGGGAACATGAGAGGGGCAGGGACTTGGGAGAAGACTTGGGACCTGGGAGGGGCAGGGACTTGGGAGGGGCAGGGACTTGGGAGGGGACTTGGAAACAGGGAGGGGCAGGGACTTGGGAGGGGCAGGGACTTGGGAAGGGACGGGGGACATGGGAGGGGACTAGGGACTTGGGAGCGGCAGGGACTTGGGAGGGGCAGGTAGTTGGGAGGAGACTGGGGACATGGGAGAGGACTTGGGAGGGGCAGGTACTTGGGAGGGGTAGGCAGTTGGGAGGGGACTGGGGACATGGGAGGGGCAGTGACTTGGGAGGGGACTGTGGACATGGGAGGGGCAGGGACTAGGGAGGGGACTGGGAATATGGGAGGGTCAGGGACTTGGGAGGAGACTGGGTACTTGGGAGGGGACTGTGGACATGGGAGGGGCAGGGACTGGGGAGGGGACTGGGAACATGGGAGGGGCAGGGACTAGGGAGGTGACTGGGCAAATGGGAGGGGCAGGGACTGGGGAGGGGCAGGCAGTTGGGAGGCGAATGGGGACATGGGAGGGGCAGGGACTGGGGAGGGGACAGGGAACATGGGAGGGGCAGGGACCTGGGAGGGGACTGGGGATATGGGAGGGGACTGCTGGCATGGGAGGGGCAGGGATTTGGGAGGGGCAGGGACTGGGGAGGGGACTGGGGACATGGGCGAGGACTAGGGACTAGGGAGGGCCAGGGACTTGGGAGGGGCAGGCAGTTGGGAGGGGACTGGGGACATGGGAGTGGACTTAGGAGGGGCAGGTACTTGGGAGGGGTAGGCAGTTGGGAGGGGACTGGGAACATGGGAGGGGCAGGGACTTGGGAGGGGACTGGGGACTTGGGAGGGGACTGTGGACATGGGAGTGGCAGGGACTGGAGAGGGAACTGGGAACATGGGAGGGTCAGGGACTTGGGAGGGGCCTGGGGACTTGGGAAGGGAGTGGGGACTTGGGAGGGGCAGGGACTGGGGAGGGGACTGGGGAAATGGGAGGGGAGGCAGTTGGGAGGGGACTGGGGACATGGGAGGGGCAGGGAGTGGGGAGGGGACAGGGAACATGGGAGGGGCAGGGACTTGGGAGGAGACTGGGTACTTGGGAGGGGACTGGGGACATGGGAGGGGCAGGGACTGGGGAGGGGACTGGGCAAGTGGGAGGGGCAGGGACTTGGGAGGGGCAGGCAGTTGGGAGGCGAATGGGGACATGGGAGGGGCAGGGACTGGGGAGGGGACAGGGAACATGGGAGGGGCAGGGACCTGGGAGGGGACTGGGGACATAGGAGGGGACTGCTGGCATGGGAGGGGCAGGGATTTGGGAGGGGCAGGGACTGGGGAGGGGACAGGGAACATGGGAGGGGCAGGGACCTGGGAGGGGACTGGGGACATGGGAGGGGACTGCTGGCATGGGAGGGGCAGGGATTTGGGAGGGATAGGGACCTGGGAGGGGCAGGGACTTGGGAGGGGCATGGACTTGGGAGGGGACTGGGGACATGGGAAGGGACTAGGAACGTGGGAGGGCCAGGGGCTTGGGAGGGGCAGGCAGTTGGGAGGGGATAGGGACATGGGAGGGGCAGGGACTTGGGAGGGGACTGTGGACATGGGAGGGGCAGGGACTGGGGAGGGGCCTGGGAACATGGGAGGGGCAGGGACTTGGGAGAGGACTTGGGACCTGGGAGGGGCAGGGACTTGGGAAGGGACTGGGGACATGGGAGGGCCAGGGATTGGTAGGGGCAGGCAGTTGGGAGGGGACTGGGGACATGGGAGAGGACTTGGGAGGGGCAGGTACTTGGGAGGGATAGGCAGTTGGGAGGGGACTGGGGACATGGGAGGGGCAGTGACTTGGGAGGGGACTGTGGACATGGGAGGGGCAGGGACTGGGGAGGGGACTGGAAACATGGGAGGGGCAGGGACTTGGGAGGAGACTGGGTACTTGGGAGGGGACTGTGGACATGGGAGGGGCAGGGACTGGGGAGGGGACTGGGAACATGGGAGGGGCAGGGACTTGGGAGGGGAAGGCACTTGGGAGGCGAATGGGGATATGGGAGGGGCAGGGACTGGGGAGGGGACAGGGAACATGGGAGGGGCAGGGACTGGGGAGGGGCAGGCAGTTGACATGGGAGGGGCAGGGACTTGGGAGGGGACTGGGGACATGGGAAGGGACTAGGGACTTGGGAGGGCCATAGAATTGGGAGGGGAAGGCAGTTGGGAGGGGACTGGGGACATGGGAGGGGCAGGGACTTGGGAGGGGACTGGGGACTTGGGAGGGGACTGGGGACATGGGAGGGGCAGAGACTGGGGAGGGGACTGGGAACATGGGAGGTTCAGGGACTTGGGAGGGGACTGGGGACTTGGGAAGGGACTGGGGACTTGGGAGGGGCAGGGACTTGGGAGGGGCAGGTAGTTGGGAGGGGACTGGGGACATGGGAGGGGCAGGGAGTGGGGAGGGAACAGGGAACATGGCAGGGGCAGGGACCTGGGAGGGGACTGGGGACATAGGAGGGGACTGCTGGCATGGGAGGGGCAGGGATTTGGGAGGGGCAGGGACTGGGGAGGGGACTGGGGACATGGGAGGGGCAGGGACTTGGGAGGGGACTGGGGACATGGGAAGGGACTAGGGACTTGGGAGGGCCAGGGACTTGGGAAGGCAGGCAGTTGGGAGGGGACTGGGGACATGGGAGGGGCAGGGACTTGGGAGGGGACTGTGGACATGGGAGGGGCAGGGACTGGGGTGGGGACTGGGAACATGAGAGGGGCAGGGACTTGGGAGAAGACTTGGGACCTGGGAGGGGCAGGGACTTGGGAGGGGCAGGGACTTGGGAGGGGACTTGGAAACAGGGAGGGGCAGGGACTTGGGAGGGGCAGGGACTTGGGAAGGGACGGGGGACATGGGAGGGGACTAGGGACTTGGGAGCGGCAGGGACTTGGGAGGGGCAGGTAGTTGGGAGGAGACTGGGGACATGGGAGAGGACTTGGGAGGGGCAGGTACTTGGGAGGGGTAGGCAGTTGGGAGGGGACTGGGGACATGGGAGGGGCAGTGACTTGGGAGGGGACTGTGGACATGGGAGGGGCAGGGACTAGGGAGGGGACTGGGAATATGGGAGGGTCAGGGACTTGGGAGGAGACTGGGTACTTGGGAGGGGACTGTGGACATGGGAGGGGCAGGGACTGGGGAGGGGACTGGGAACATGGGAGGGGCAGGGACTAGGGAGGTGACTGGGCAAATGGGAGGGGCAGGGACTGGGGAGGGGCAGGCAGTTGGGAGGCGAATGGGGACATGGGAGGGGCAGGGACTGGGGAGGGGACAGGGAACATGGGAGGGGCAGGGACCTGGGAGGGGACTGGGGATATGGGAGGGGACTGCTGGCATGGGAGGGGCAGGGATTTGGGAGGGGCAGGGACTGGGGAGGGGACTGGGGACATGGGCGAGGACTAGGGACTAGGGAGGGCCAGGGACTTGGGAGGGGCAGGCAGTTGGGAGGGGACTGGGGACATGGAGTGGACTTAGGAGGGGCAGGTACTTGGGAGGGGTAGGCAGTTGGGAGGGGACTGGGAACATGGGAGGGGCAGGGACTTGGGAGGGGACTGGGGACTTGGGAGGGGACTGTGGACATGGGAGTGGCAGGGACTGGAGAGGGAACTGGGAACATGGGAGGGTCAGGGACTTGGGAGGGGCCTGGGGACTTGGGAAGGGAGTGGGGACTTGGGAGGGGCAGGGACTGGGGAGGGGACTGGGGAAATGGGAGGGGAGGCAGTTGGGAGGGGACTGGGGACATGGGAGGGGCAGGGAGTGGGGAGGGGACAGGGAACATGGGAGGGGCAGGGACTTGGGAGGAGACTGGGTACTTGGGAGGGGACTGGGGACATGGGAGGGGCAGGGACTGGGGAGGGGACTGGGCAAGTGGGAGGGGCAGGGACTTGGGAGGGGCAGGCAGTTGGGAGGCGAATGGGGACATGGGAGGGGCAGGGACTGGGGAGGGGACAGGGAACATGGGAGGGGCAGGGACCTGGGAGGGGACTGGGGACATAGGAGGGGACTGCTGGCATGGGAGGGGCAGGGATTTGGGAGGGGCAGGGACTGGGGAGGGGACTGGGGACATGGGAGGGGCAGGGACTGGGGTGGGGACTGGGAACATGAGAGGGGCAGGGACTTGGGAGAAGACTTGGGACCTGGGAGGGGCAGGGACTTGGGAGGGGCAGGGACTTGGGAGGGGACTTGGAACCTGGGAGGGGCAGGGACTTGGGAGGGGCAGGGACTTGGGAAGGGAAGGGGGACATGGGTGGGGACTAGGGAGGGGCAGGTATTTGGGAGGGGTAGGCAGTTGGGAGGGGACTGGGGACATGGGAGGGGCAGTGACTTGGGAGGGGCAGGTAGTTGGGAGGGGACTGGGGACATGGGAGAGGACTTGGGGGGGGCAGGTACTTGGGAGGGGTAGGCAGTTGGGAGGGGACTGGGGACATGGGAGGGGCAGTGACTTGGGTGGGTACTGTGGACATGGGAGGGGCAGGGACTGGGGAGGGGACTGGGAATATGGGAGGGGCAGGGACTTGGGAGGAGACTGGGTACTTGGGAGGGGACTGTGGACATGGGAGGGGCAGGGACTGGGGAGGGGACTGGGAACATGGGAGGGGCAGGGACTGGGGAGGGGCAGGCAGTTGGGAGGCGAATGGGGACATGGGAGGGGCAGGGACTGGGGAGGGGACAGGGAACATGGGAGGGGCAGGGACCTGGGAGGGGACTGGGGATATGGGAGGGGACTGCTGGCATGGGAGGGGCAGGGATTTGGGAGGGGCAGGGACTGAGGAGGGGACTGGGGACATGGGAGAGGACTAGGGACTTGGGAGGGCCAGGGAATTGGGAGGGACAGGCAGTTGGGAGGGGACTGGGGACATGGGAGGGGCAGGGACTTGGGAGAGGACTTGGGACCTGGGACGGGCAGGGACTTGGGAGGGGCAGGGACTTGGGAAGGGACTGGGGACATGGGAGAGGACTAGGGACCTGGGAGGGCCAGGGACTTGGGAGGGGCAGGCAGTTGGGAGGGGACTGGGGACATGGGAGTGGACTTGGGAGGGGCAGGTACTTGGGAGGGGTAGGCAGTTGGGAGGGGACTGGGAACATGGGAGGGGCAGGGACTTGGGAGGGGACTGGGGACTTGGGAGGGGACTGGGGACATGGGAGGGGCAGGGAGTGGGTAGGGGACAGGGAACATGGGAGGGGCAGGGACTTGGGAGGAGACTGGGTACTTGGGAGGGGACTGGGGACATGGGAGGGGCAGGGACTGGGGAGGGGACTGGGAACATGGGAGGGGCAGGGACTGGGGAGGGGACTGGGCAAATGGGAGGGGCAGGGACTTGGGAGGGGCAGGCAGTTGGGAGGCGAATGGGGACATGGGAGGGGCAGGGACTGGGGAGGGGACAGGGAACATGGGAGGGGCAGGGACCTGGGAGGGGACTGGGGACATAGTAGGGGACTGCTGGCATGGGAGGGGCAGGGATTTGGGAGGGGCAGGGACTGGGGAGGGGACAGGGAACATGGGAGGGGCAGGGACCTGGGAGGGGACTGGGGACATGGGAGGGGACTGCTGGCATGGGAGGGGCAGGGATTTGGGAGGGATAGGGACCTGGGAGGGGCAGGGACTTGGGAGGGGCATGGACTTGGGAGGGGACTGGGGACATGGGAAGGGACTAGGAACGTGGGAGGGCCAGGGGCTTGGGAGGGGCAGGCAGTTGGGAGGGGATAGGGACATGGGAGGGGCAGGGACTTGGGAGGGGACTGTGGACATGGGAGGGGCAGGGACTTGGGAGAGGACTTGGGACCTGGGAGGGGCAGGGACTTGGGAAGGGACTGGGGACATGGGAGGGCCAGGGATTGGTAGGGGCAGGCAGTTGGGAGGGGACTGGGGACATGGGAGAGGACTTGGGAGGGGCAGGTACTTGGGAGGGATAGGCAGTTGGGAGGGGACTGGGGACATGGGAGGGGCAGTGACTTGGGAGGGGACTGTGGACATGGGAGGGGTAGGGACTGGGGAGGGGACTGGATACATGGGAGGGGCAGGGACTTGGGAGGAGACTGGGTACTTGGGAGGGGACTGTGGACATGGGAGGGGCAGGGACTGGGGAGGGGACTGGGAACATGGGAGGGGCAGGGACTTGGGAGGGGAAGGCACTTGGGAGGCGAATGGGGATATGGGAGGGGCAGGGACTGGGGAGGGGACAGGGAACATGGGAGGGGCAGGGACTGGGGAGGGGCAGGCAGTTGACATGGGAGGGGCAGGGACTTGGGAGGGGACTGGGGACATGGGAAGGGACTAGGGACTTGGGAGGGCCATAGAATTGGGAGGGGAAGGCAGTTGGGAGGGGACTGGGGACATGGGAGGGGCAGGGACTTGGGAGGGGACTGGGGACTTGGGAGGGGACTGGGGACATGGGAGGGGCAGAGACTGGGGAGGGGACTGGGAACATGGGAGGTTCAGGGACTTGGGAGGGGACTGGGGACTTGGGAAGGGACTGGGGACTTGGGAGGGGCAGGGACTTGGGAGGGGCAGGCAGTTGGGAGGGGACTGGGGACATGAGAGGGGCAGGGAGTGGGGAGGGAACAGGGAACATGGCAGGGGCAGGGACCTGGGAGGGGACTGGGGACATAGGAGGGGACTGCTGGCATGGGAGGGGCAGGGATTTGGGAGGGGCAGGGACTGGGGAGGGGACTGGGGACATACGAGGGGCAGGGACTTGGGAGGGGACTGGGGACATGGGAAGGGACTAGGGACTTGGGAGGGCCAGGGACTTGGGAAGGCAGGCAGTTGGGAGGGGACTGGGGACATGGGAGGGGCAGGGACTTGGGAGGGGACTGTGGACATGGGAGGGGCAGGGACTGGGGTGGGGACTGGGAACATGAGAGGGGCAGGGACTTGGGAGAAGACTTGGGACCTGGGAGGGGCAGGGACTTGGGAGGGGCAGGGACTTGGGAGGGGACTTGGAAACTGGGAGGGGCAGGGACTTGGGAAGGGACGGGGGACATGGGAGGGGACTAGGGACTTGGGAGCGGCAGGGACTTGGGAGGGGCAGGTAGTTGGGAGGAGACTGGGGACATGGGAGAGGACTTGGGAGGGGCAGGTACTTGGGAGGGGTAGGCAGTTGGGAGAGGACTGGGGACATGGGAGGGGCAGTGACTTGGGAGGGGACTGTGGACATGGGAGGGGCAGGGACTGGGGAGGGGACTGGGAATATGGGAGGGGCAGGGACTTGGGAGGAGACTGGGTACTTGGGAGGGGACTGTGGACATGGGAGGGGCAGGGACTGGGGAGGGGGACTGGGAACATGGGAGGGGCAGGGACTAGGGAGGTGACTGGGCAAATGGGAGGGGCAGGGACTGGGGAGGGGCAGGCAGTTGGGAGGCGAATGGGGACATGGGAGGGGCAGGGACTGGGGAGGGGACAGGGAACATGGGAGGGGCAGGGACCTGGGAGGGGACTGGGGATATGGGAGGGGACTGCTGGCATGGGAGGGGCAGGGATTTGGGAGGGGCAGGGACTGGGGAGGGGACTGGGGACATGGGAGAGGACTAGGGACTTGGGAGGGCCAGGGAATTGGGAGGGGCAGGCAGTTGGGAGGGGACTGGGGACATGGGAGGGGCAGGGACTTGGGAGAGGACTTGGGACCTGGGAGGGGCAGGGACTTGGGAGGGGCAGGGACTTGGGAAGGGACTGGGGACATGGGAGAGGACTAGGGACCTGGGAGGGCCAGGGACTTGGGAGGGGCAGGCAGTTGGGAGGGGACTGGGGACATGGGAGTGGACTTAGGAGGGGCAGGTACTTGGGAGGGGTAGGCAGTTGGGAGGGGACTGGGAACATGGGAGGGGCAGGGACTTGGGAGGGGACTGGGGACTTGGGAGGGGACTGGGGACATGGGAGGGGCAGGGACTGGAGAGGGAACTGGGAACATGGGAGGGTCAGGGACTTGGGAGGGGCCTGGGGACTTGGGAAGGGAGTGGGGACTTGGGAGGGGCAGGGACTGGGGAGGGGACTGGGGAAATGGGAGGGGAGGCAGTTGGGAGGGGACTGGGGACATGGGAGGGGCAGGGAGTGGGGAGGGGACAGGGAACATGGGAGGGGCAGGGACTTGGGAGGAGACTGGGTACTTGGGAGGGGACTGGGGACATGGGAGGGGCAGGGACTGGGGAGGGGACTGGGCAAGTGGGAGGGGCAGGGACTTGGGAGGGGCAGGCAGTTGGGAGGCGAATGGGGACATGGGAGGGGCAGGGACTGGGGAGGGGACTGGGCAAGTGGGAGGGGCAGGGACTTGGGAGGGGCAGGCAGTTGGGAGGCGAATGGGGACATGGGAGGGGCAGGGACTGGGGAGGGGACAGGGAACATGGGAGGGGCAGGGACCTGGGAGGGGACTGGGGATATGGGAGGGGACTGCTGGCATGGGACGGGCAGGGATTTGGGAGGGGCAGGGACTGGGGAGGGGACTGGGGACATGGGAGAGGACTAGGGACTTGGGAGGGCCAGGGAATTGGGAGGGGCAGGCAGTTGGGAGGGGACTGGGGACATGGGAGGGGCAGGGACTTGGGAGAGGACTTGGGACCTGGGACGGGCAGGGACTTGGGAGGGGCAGGGACTTGGGAAGGGACTGGGGACATGGGAGAGGACTAGGGACCTGGGAGGGCCAGGGACTTGGGAGGGGCAGGCAGTTGGGAGGGGACTGGGGACATGGGAGTGGACTTAGGAGGGGCAGGTACTTGGGAGGGGTAGGCAGTTGGGAGGGGACTGGGAACATGGGAGGGGCAGGGACTTGGGAGGGGACTGGGGACTTGGGAGGGGACTGGGGACATGGGAGGGGCAGGGACTGGAGAGGGAACTGGGAACATGGGAGGGTCAGGGACTTGGGAGGGGCCTGGGGACTTGGGAAGGGAGTGGGGACTTGGGAGGGGCAGGGACTGGGGAGGGGACTGGGGAAATGGGAGGGGAGGCAGTTGGGAGGGGACTGGGGACATGGGAGGGGGCAGGGAGTGGGGAGGGGACAGGGAACATGGGAGGGGCAGGGACTTGGGAGGAGACTGGGTACTTGGGAGGGGACTGGGGACATGGGAGGGGCAGGGACTGGGGAGGGGACTGGGCAAGTGGGAGGGGAAGGGACTTGGGAGGGGCAGGCAGTTGGGAGGCGAATGGGGACATGGGAGGGGCAGGGACTGGGGAGGGGACAGGGAACATGGGAGGGGCAGGGACCTGGGAGGGGACTGGGGACATAGGAGGGGACTGCTGGCATGGGAGGGGCAGGGATTTGGGAGGGGCAGGGACTGGGGAGGGGACTGGGGACATGGGAGGGGCAGGGACTTGGGAGGGGACTCGGGACATGGGAAGGGACTTGGGATTTGGGAGGGCCAGGGACTTGGGAGGGGCAGGCAGTTGGGAGGGGACTGGGGACATGGGAGGGGACTAGGGACTTGGGAGGGGAAGGGACTGGGAGGGGACTGGGGACACGGGAGGGGCAGGGACTTGGGAGGGGCAGGGACTGGAGAGGGGACTGGGGACATGGGAGCCGCAGGGACTTGGGAGGGGACTTGGGACCTGGGAGGGGCAGGGACTTGGGATGGGCAGGGACTTGGGAAGGGACTGGGGATACGGGAGGGGACTAGGGACTTGGGAGGCGCAGGGACTTGGGAGGGGCAGGCAGTTGGGAGGGGACTGGGGACATGGGAGGGGCAGTGACTTCGGAGGGGACTATGGACATGGGAGGTGCAGGGACTGGGGAGGGGACTGGGAACATGGGAGGGTCAGGGACTTGGGAGGGGCCTGGGGAATTGGGAGGGGCATGGACTTGGGAGGGGACTGGGGACATGGGAAGGGACTAGGAACGTGGGAGGGCCAGGGGCTTGGGAGGGGCAGGCAGTTGGGAGGGGATAGGGACATGGGAGGGGCAGGGACTTGGGAGAGGACTTGAGACCTGGGAGGGGCAGGGACTTGGGAAGGGACGGGGGACATGGGAGGGGACTAGGGACCTGGGAGGGCCAGGGATTGGTAGGGGCAGGCAGTTGGGAGGGGACTGGGGACATGGGAGAGGACTTGGGAGGGGCAGGTACTTGGCAGGGATAGGCAGTTGGGAGGGGACTGGGGACATGGGAGGGGCAGTGACTTGGGAGGGGACTGTGGACATGGGAGGGGCAGGGACTGGGGAGGGGACTGGAAACATGGGAGGGGCAGGGACTTGGGAGGAGACTGGGTACTTGGGAGGGGACTGTGGACATGGGAGGGGCAGGGACTGGGGAGGGGACTGGGAACATGGGAGGGGCAGGGACTGGGGAGGGGCAGGCAGTTGACATGGGAGGGGCAGGGACTTGGGAGGGGACTGGGGACATGGGAAGGGACTAGGGACTTGGGAGGGCCATAGAATTGGGAGGGGAAGGCAGTTGGGAGGGGACTGGGGACATGGGAGGGGCAGGGACTTGGGAGGGGACTGGGGACTTGGGAGGGGACTGGGGACATGGGAGGGGCAGAGACTGGGGAGGGGACTGGGAACATGGGAGGTTAAGGGACTTGGGAGGGGACTGGGGACTTGGGAAGGGACTGGGGACTTGGGAGGGGCAGGGACTTGGGAGGGGCAGGCAGTTGGGAGGGGACTGGGGACATGAGAGGGGCAGGGAGTGGGGAGGGAACAGGGAACATGGCAGGGGCAGGGACCTGGGAGGGGACTGGGGACATAGGAGGGGACTGCTGGCATGGGAGGGGCAGGGATTTGGGAGGGGCAGGGACTGGGGAGGGGACTGGGGACATACGAGGGGCAGGGACTTGGGAGGGAACTGGGGACATGGGAAGGGACTAGGGACTTGGGAGGGCCAGGGACTTGGGAAGGCAGGCAGTTGGGAGGGGACTGGGGACATGGGAGGGGCAGGGACTTGGGAGGGGACTGTGGACATGGGAGGGGCAGGGACTGGGGTGGGGACTGGGAACATGAGAGGGGTAGGGACTTGGGAGAAGACTTGGGACCTGGGAGGGGCAGGGACTTGGGAGGGGCAGGGACTTGGGAGGGGACTTGGAAACTGGGAGGGGCAGGGACTTGGGAAGGGACGGGGGACATGGGAGGGGACTAGGGACTTGGGAGCGGCAGGGACTTGGGAGGGGCAGGTAGTTGGGAGGAGACTGGGGACATGGGAGAGGACTTGGGAGGGGCAGGTACTTGGGAGGGGTAGGCAGTTGGGAGAGGACTGGGGACATGGGAGGGGCAGTGACTTGGGAGGGGACTGTGGACATGGGAGGGGCAGGGACTGGGGAGGGGACTGGGAATATGGGAGGGGCAGGGACTTGGGAGGAGACTGGGTACTTGGGAGGGGACTGTGGACATGGGAGGGGCAGGGACTGGGGAGGGGACTGGGAACATGGGAGGGGCAGGGACTAGGGAGGTGACTGGGCAAATGGGAGGGGCAGGGACTGGGGAGGGGCAGGCAGTTGGGAGGCGAATGGGGACATGGGAGGGGCAGGGACTGGGGAGGGGACAGGGAACATGGGAGGGGCAGGGACCTGGGAGGGGACTGGGGATATGGGAGGGGACTGCTGGCATGGGAGGGGCAGGGATTTGGGAGGGGCAGGGACTGGGGAGGGGACTGGGGACATGGGAGAGGACTAGGGACTTGGGAGGGCCAGGGAATTGGGAGGGGCAGGCAGTTGGGAGGGGACTGGGGACATGGGAGGGGCAGGGACTTGGGAGAGGACTTGGGACCTGGGAGGGGCAGGGACTTGGGAGGGGCAGGGACTTGGGAAGGGACTGGGGACATGGGAGAGGACTAGGGACCTGGGAGGGCCAGGGACTTGGGAGGGGCAGGCAGTTGGGAGGGGACTGGGGACATGGGAGTGGACTTAGGAGGGGCAGGTACTTGGGAGGGGTAGGCAGTTGGGAGGGGACTGGGAACATGGGAGGGGCAGGGACTTGGGAGGGGACTGGGGACTTGGGAGGGGACTGGGGACATGGGAGGGGCAGGGACTGGAGAGGGAACTGGGAACATGGGAGGGTCAGGGACTTGGGAGGGGCCTGGGGACTTGGGAAGGGAGTGGGGACTTGGGAGGGGCAGGGACTGGGGAGGGGACTGGGGAAATGGGAGGGGAGGCAGTTGGGAGGGGACTGGGGACATGGGAGGGGCAGGGAGTGGGGAGGGGACAGGGAACATGGGAGGGGCAGGGACTTGGGAGGAGACTGGGTACTTGGGAGGGGACTGGGGACATGGGAGGGGCAGGGACTGGGGAGGGGACTGGGCAAGTGGGAGGGGCAGGGACTTGGGAGGGGCAGGCAGTTGGGAGGCGAATGGGGACATGGGAGGGGCAGGGACTGGGGAGGGGACTGGGCAAGTGGGAGGGGCAGGGACTTGGGAGGGGCAGGCAGTTGGGAGGCGAATGGGGACATGGGAGGGGCAGGGACTGGGGAGGGGACAGGGAACATGGGAGGGGCAGGGACCTGGGAGGGGACTGGGGATATGGGAGGGGACTGCTGGCATGGGAGGGGCAGGGATTTGGGAGGGGCAGGGACTGGGGAGGGGACTGGGGACATGGGAGAGGACTAGGGACTTGGGAGGGCCAGGGAATTGGGAGGGGCAGGCAGTTGGGAGGGGACTGGGGACATGGGAGGGGCAGGGACTTGGGAGAGGACTTGGGACCTGGGACGGGCAGGGACTTGGGAGGGGCAGGGACTTGGGAAGGGACTGGGGACATGGGAGAGGACTAGGGACCTGGGAGGGCCAGGGACTTGGGAGGGGCAGGCAGTTGGGAGGGGACTGGGGACATGGGAGTGGACTTAGGAGGGGCAGGTACTTGGGAGGGGTAGGCAGTTGGGAGGGGACTGGGAACATGGGAGGGGCAGGGACTTGGGAGGGGACTGGGGACTTGGGAGGGGACTGGGGACATGGGAGGGGCAGGGACTGGAGAGGGAACTGGGAACATGGGAGGGTCAGGGACTTGGGAGGGGCCTGGGGACTTGGGAAGGGAGTGGGGACTTGGGAGGGGCAGGGACTGGGGAGGGGACTGGGGAAATGGGAGGGGAGGCAGTTGGGAGGGGACTGGGGACATGGGAGGGGCAGGGAGTGGGGAGGGGACAGGGAACATGGGAGGGGCAGGGACTTGGGAGGAGACTGGGTACTTGGGAGGGGACTGGGGACATGGGAGGGGCAGGGACTGGGGAGGGGACTGGGCAAGTGGGAGGGGAAGGGACTTGGGAGGGGCAGGCAGTTGGGAGGCGAATGGGGACATGGGAGGGGCAGGGACTGGGGAGGGGACAGGGAACATGGGAGGGGCAGGGACCTGGGAGGGGACTGGGGACATAGGAGGGGACTGCTGGCATGGGAGGGGCAGGGATTTGGGAGGGGCAGGGACTGGGGAGGGGACTGGGGACATGGGAGGGGCAGGGACTTGGGAGGGGACTCGGGACATGGGAAGGGACTTGGGATTTGGGAGGGCCAGGGACTTGGGAGGGGCAGGCAGTTGGGAGGGGACTGGGGACATGGGAGGGGACTAGGGACTTGGGAGGGGAAGGGACTGGGAGGGGACTGGGGACACGGGAGGGGCAGGGACTTGGGAGGGGCAGGGACTGGAGAGGGGACTGGGGACATGGGAGCCGCAGGGACTTGGGAGGGGACTTGGGACCTGGGAGGGGCAGGGACTTGGGATGGGCAGGGACTTGGGAAGGGACTGGGGATACGGGAGGGGACTAGGGACTTGGGAGGCGCAGGGACTTGGGAGGGGCAGGCAGTTGGGAGGGGACTGGGGACATGGGAGGGGCAGTGACTTCGGAGGGGACTATGGACATGGGAGGTGCAGGGACTGGGGAGGGGACTGGGAACATGGGAGGGTCAGGGACTTGGGAGGGGCCTGGGGAATTGGGAGGGGCATGGACTTGGGAGGGGACTGGGGACATGGGAAGGGACTAGGAACGTGGGAGGGCCAGGGGCTTGGGAGGGGCAGGCAGTTGGGAGGGGATAGGGACATGGGAGGGGCAGGGACTTGGGAGAGGACTTGAGACCTGGGAGGGGCAGGGACTTGGGAAGGGACGGGGGACATGGGAGGGGACTAGGGACCTGGGAGGGCCAGGGATTGGTAGGGGCAGGCAGTTGGGAGGGGACTGGGGACATGGGAGAGGACTTGGGAGGGGCAGGTACTTGGCAGGGATAGGCAGTTGGGAGGGGACTGGGGACATGGGAGGGGCAGTGACTTGGGAGGGGACTGTGGACATGGGAGGGGCAGGGACTGGGGAGGGGACTGGAAACATGGGAGGGGCAGGGACTTGGGAGGAGACTGGGTACTTGGGAGGGGACTGTGGACATGGGAGGGGCAGGGACTGGGGAGGGGACTGGGAACATGGGAGGAGCAGGGACTTGGGAGGGGCAGGCAGTTGGGAGGCGAATGGGGATATGGGAGGGGCAGGGACTGGGAGGGGACAGGGAACATGGGAGGGGCAGGGACTGGGGAGGGGCAGGCAGTTGACATGGGAGGGGCAGGGACTTGGGAGGGGACTGGGGAGATGGGAAGGGACTAGGGACTTGGGAGGGCCAGGGAGTTGGGAGAAGCAGGCAGTTGGGAGGGGACTGGGGACATGGGAGGGACAGGGACTTGGAGGGGACTGGGGACTTGGGAGGGGACTGGGGACATGGGAGGGGCAGAGACTGGCGAGAGGACTGGGAACATGGGAGGGTCAGGGACTTGGGAGGGGACTGGGGACTTGGGAAGGGACTGGGGACTTGGGAGGGGCAGGGATTTGGGAGGGGCAGGGACCTGGGAGGGGACTGTGGACATGGGAGGGGCAGGGACTTGGGAAGGGACGGGGGACATGGGAAGGGACTAGGGACTTGGGAGGGCCAGGGACTTGGGAAGGCAGGCAGTTGGGAGGGGACTGGGGACATGGGAGGGGCAGGGACTTGGGAGGGGACTGTGGACATGGGAGGGGCAGGGACTGGGGTGGGGACTGGGAACATGAGAGGGGCAGGGACTTGGGAGAAGACTTGGGACCTGGGAGGGGCAGGGACTTGGGAGGGGCAGGGACTTGGGAGGGGACTTGGAACCTGGGAGGGGCAGGGACTTGGGAGGGGCAGGCAGTTGGGAGGGGACTGGGGACATGGGAGAGGACTTGGGAGGGGCAGGTACTAGGGAGGGGTAGGCAGTTGGCAGGGGACTGGGGACATGGGAGGGGCAGGGAGTGGGGAGGGGACAGGGAACATGGGAGGGGCAGGGACCTGGGAGGGGACTGGGAACATGGGAGGGGACTGCTGGCATGGGAGGGGCAGGGATTTGGGAGGGGCAGGGACTGGGGTGGGAACTGGGGACATGGGAGGGGCATGGACTTGGGAGGGGACTGGGGACATGGGAAGGGACTAGGAACGTGGGAGTGCCAGGGGCTTGGGAGGGGCAGGCAGTTGGGAGGGGATAGGGACATGGGAGGGGCAGGGACTTGGGAGGGGACTGTGGACATGAGAGGGGCAGGGACTGGGGAGGGGCCTGGGAACATGGGAGGGGCAGGGACTTGGGAGAGGACTTGGGACCTGGGAGGGGCAGGGACTGGGGAGGGGACTGGGGACATGGGAGGGGCAGTGACTTGGGAGGGGACTGTGGACATGGGAGGGGCAGGGACTGGGGAGGGGACTGGAAACATGGCAGGGGCAGGGACTTGGGAGGAGACTGGGTACTTGGGAGGGGACTGTGGACATGGGAGGGGCAGGGACTGGGGAGGGGACTGGGAACATGGGAGGGGCAGGGACTTGGGAGGGGCAGGCAGTTGGGAGGCGAATGGGGATATGGGAGGGGCAGGGACTGGGGAGGGGACAGGGAACATGGGAGGGGCAGGGACTGGGGAGGGGCAGGCAGTTGACATGGGAGGGGCAGGCAGTTGGGAGTGGACTGGGGACATGGGAGGGGCAGGGACTTGGGAGGGGACTAGGGACTTGGGAGGGGACTGGGGACATGGGAGGGGCAGAGACTGGGGAGGGGACTGGGAACATGGGAGGGTCAGGGACTTGGGAGGGGACTGGGGACTTGGGAAGGGACTGGGGACTTGGGAGGGGCAGGGACTTGGGAGGGGCAGGCAGTTGGGAGGGGACTGGGGACATGGGAGGGGCAGGGAGTGGGGAGGGGACAGGGAACATGGCAGGGGCAGGGACCTGGGAGGGGACTGGGGACATAGGAGGGGACTGCTGGCATGGGAGGGGCAGGGATTTGGGAGGGGCAGGGACTGGGGAGGGGACTGGGGACATGGGAGGGGCAGGGACTTGGGAGGGGACTGGGGACATGGGAAGGGACTAGGGACTTGGGAGGGCCAGGGACTTGGGAAGGCAGGCAGTTGGGAGGGGACTGGGGACATGGGAGGGGCAGGGACTTGGGAGGGGACTGTGGACATGGGAGGGGCAGGGACTGGGGTGGGGACTGGGAACATGAGAGGGGCAGGGACTTGGGAGAAGACTTGGGACCTGGGAGGGGCAGGGACTTGGGAGGGGCAGGGACTTGGAACCTGGGAGGGGCAGGGACTTGGGAGGGGCAGGGACTTGGGAAGGGACGGGGGACATGGGAGGGGACTAGGGACTTGGGAGCGGCAGGGACTTGGGAGGGGCAGGCAGTTGGGAGGGGACTGGGGACATGGGAGAGGACTTGGGAGGGGCAGGTACTTGGGAGGGGTAGGCAGTTGAGAGGGGACTGGGGACATGGGAGGGGCAGTGACTTGGGAGGGGACTGTGGACATGGGAGGGGCAGGGACTGGGGAGGGGACTGGGAATATGGGAGGGGCAGGGACTTGGGAGGAGACTGGGTACTTGGGAGGGGACTGTGGACATGGGAGGGGCAGGGACTGGGGAGGGGACTGGGAACATGGGAGGGGCAGGGACTGGGGAGGGGACTGGGCAAATGGGAGGGGCAGGGACTTGGGAGGGGCAGGCAGTTGGGAGGCGAATGGGGACATGGGAGGGGCAGAGACTGGGGAGGGGACTGGGAACATGGGAGGGTCAGGGACTTGGGAGGGGACTGGGGACTTGGGAAGGGACTGGGGACTTGGGAGGGGCAGGGACTTGGGAGGGGCAGGCAGTTGGGAGGGGACTGGGGACATGGGAGGGGCAGGGAGTGGGGAGGGGACAGGGAACATGGCAGGGGCAGGGACCTGGGAGGGGACTGGGGACATAGGAGGGGACTGCTGGCATGGGAGGGGCAGGGATTTGGGAGGGGCAGGGACTGGGGAGGGGACTGGGGACATGGGAGGGGCAGGGACTTGGGAGGGGACTGGGGACATGGGAAGGGACTAGGGACTTGGGAGGGCCAGGGACTTGGGAAGGCAGGCAGTTGGGAGGGGACTGGGGACATGGGAGGGGCAGGGGACTTGGGAGGGGACTGTGGACATGGGAGGGGCAGGGACTGGGGTGGGGACTGGGAACATGAGAGGGGCAGGGACTTGGGAGAAGACTTGGGACCTGGGAGGGGCAGGGACTTGGGAGGGGCAGGGACTTGGAACCTGGGAGGGGCAGGGACTTGGGAAGGGACGGGGGACATGGGAGGGGACTAGGGACTTGGGAGCGGCAGGGACTTGGGAGGGGCAGGCAGTTGGGAGGGGACTGGGGACATGGGAGAGGACTTGGAGGGGCAGGTACTTGGGAGGGGTAGGCAGTTGAGAGGGGACTGGGGACATGGGAGGGGCAGTGACTTGGGAGGGGACTGTGGACATGGGAGGGGCAGGGACTGGGGAGGGGGACTGGGAATATGGGAGGGGCAGGGACTTGGGAGGAGACTGGGTACTTGGGAGGGGACTGTGGACATGGGAGGGGCAGGGACTGGGGAGGGGACTGGGAACATGGGAGGGGCAGGGACTGGGGAGGGGACTGGGCAAATGGGAGGGGCAGGGACTTGGGAGGGGCAGGCAGTTGGGAGGAGAATGGGGACATGGGAGGGGCAGGGACTGGGGAGGGGACAGGGAACATGGGAGGGGCAGGGACCTGGGAGGGGACTGGGGACATGGGAGGGGACTGCTGGCATGGAGGGGAAGGGATTTGGGAGGGGCAAGGACTGGGGAGGGGACTGGGGACATGGGAGGGGACTAGGGACTTGGGAGGGCCAGGGAATTGGGAGGGGCAGGCAGTTGGGAGGGGACTGGGGACATGGGAGGGGCAGGGACTTGGGAGAGGACTTGGAACCTGGGAGGGGCAGGGACTTGGGAGGGGCAGGGACTTGGGAAGGGACTGGGGACATGGGAGAGGACTAGGGACCTGGGAGGGCCAGGGACTTGGGAGGGGCAGGCAGTTGGGAGGGGACTGGGGACATGGGAGGGGCAGGGACTTGGGAGGGGACTGGGGACTTGGGAGGGGACTGGGGACATGGGAGGGGCAGGGACTGGAGAGGGAACTGGGAACATGGGAGGGTCAGGGACTTGGGAGGGGCCTGGGGACTTGGGAAGGGAGTGGGGACTTGGGAGGGGCAGGGACTGGGGAGGGGACTGGGGAAATGGGAGGGGAGGCAGTTGGGAGGGGACTGGGGACATGGGAGGGGCAGGGAGTGGGGAGGGGACAGGGAACATGGGAGGGGCAGGGACCTGGGAGGGGACTGGGGACATGGGAGGGGCATGGACTTGGGAGGGGACTGGGGACATGGGAAGGGACTAGGAACGTGGGAGGGCCAGGGGCTTGGGAGGGGCAGGCAGTTGGGAGGGGATAGGGACATGGGAGGGGCAGGGACTTGGGAGAGGACTTGAGACCTGGGAGGGGCAGGGACTTGGGAAGGGACTGGGGACATGGGAGGGGTCTAGGGACCTGGGAGGGCCAGGGATTGGTAGGGGCAGGCAGTTGGGAGGGGACTGGGGACATGGGAGAGGACTTGGGAGGGGCAGGTACTTGGGAGGGATAGGCAGTTGGGAGGGGACTGGGGACATGGGAGGGGCAGTGACTTGGGAGGGGACTGTGGACATGGGAGGGGCAGGGACTGGGGAGGGGACTGGG
>JAUMJM010000444.1:0-18899 GCA_033558235.1 Neomorphus geoffroyi
GCTGATGAGTTTACATAATTGTTTGCAGACCAATTTAACCAGAAAAAGCGCCCCACAATATTCCCTCTCCGTGTTTTCCAGGGGGAGGGTGGGAGATGAAAAAATAAATACCTTTTTGGTAGTGACATATCTGGATGAAATCCTTTCCAGAAACCCCAAACTGCTAGAAAATAGCAAGGGAAGGTGGAAAAAAAAATTAAATATATATATCCAGTGTGTTCAAAACGTGCGTTTGAGGAATTGCAATGAGTAAAACCCACTTTAATGACGCCTCATTTGTATTTGTATTTGGGGTGGTTGGACTCTATTTTATTTTTTATCCCCCCCCCCCCCCTCTTTCTCTGCCTTTTCTGCCCAGAAACCTGGGGTTTTAACGTGAGGAGAGGATTCTATTTTAAGTTTCTTTACGGCAGCTGGTTTCTGTTCACTATAAATCGACCAGACTTTTAAGACTTGCCCTCTGTTTAGAGAAGTAATAAAACACTTAACTTTCTCGGCTCCTAGTCACACGGTTATCACACAGGTCTCGATACCACAGCCCCCAGCACCTATACAACAACAACAACAACAAAATATACAAAGAAGGGGGACGGAGAACAAAAAAAATAATAAAAAATAAAAATAATAATTAAAAAGAAATTTTAAAAAAAAGAAAGAAAGAAAAAAAAAAGACAAAAAAAGACAAAACACCCCCCTAGAAGGAGCCTTTCCAGAAACTCCTCCAAACTTTGGGAAGGCTGGCGGGGGTGTAAATGCCCTTGCATAGGTGCAGCTCCCCCCATCAGGCTGCCCCAGTTAAAGGTCCAACCCCATCCAACTGCAGCTACTTTTAATTTAGTGGCCAAGTTACGAGGTGGGAAGCCCACGCTTAAGGAGTGCAGAGCCCTCGTTCCTCCATCTCTGCCTCCAAGTCCATTTCTGGGACCTTCGCAACAGTTTCATCTCTCTCGCCTGGGTGAGAGGTTCCCAAAGTGCCC
This sequence comes from Neomorphus geoffroyi, assembly GCA_033558235.1. Classification (NCBI taxonomy): domain Eukaryota; kingdom Metazoa; phylum Chordata; class Aves; order Cuculiformes; family Neomorphidae; genus Neomorphus; species Neomorphus geoffroyi. The sequence continues at coordinate 978 of JAUMJM010000444.1, forward strand.
CTGCCTTGGGAAGACCGGGCTGCAGGGAAGATGTACCCATGGATAAGAATATTTCCAACACAGCCCTGGCTCTCCAGATCCATCCAGTGCCTCCGCCTGGGGCTTCCACAGCAGAAGGCGGAAAAAAAAATAAATTAAGAATAATAAAAAATAATACCCCAAATAATGGCATTTCTTTCCTACTTTCTTTATTTTCGCCTCTTTCTTTGATTCCACCAATCTCCGGGCAGGCTGTGGGGAAACGAAAGGCAACTGAAGTTGGCTTTTTTTTTTTTTTTTTTTGGGGGGGGGGGTGGGGGGGTGGGAACCAGCCTGTAAATCTGCCCCCTGTGTCTGAGTCTCGCGTCTCCAGGCTGGCTCCAAGCTGGGCAGCTCTAGGTGGGTCCCGGCCGCATTCCCGGACCATCCCTAAGATGGTGCCCACTTCCAGCCACCTCCTTTTGGGTGGGAAACTTTATTTTTTCCCCTAGTGACACTCAGGGGAAGCCTGAACGTTATAGAAGATGAATACAGGAGCTTTTTTTTTGTCAGTTGCAGTCTCGTTTATGGTTTTATTGCTACCATTGATTACTTTGCTTTGTTACACAGAGGAAAAAGAGCATAAAATCCGGTGGCATCCGGGTTCCTGTTATAGCTGGGGAAAAAATATACACACACACCCCCCCTCAAGCCTTCTTTGTCAGCTAAAATCTTTTAGGGATATATCGCTAAAAAAAAAGGGGATAAAAAAGGCAATTAGGTCCAGTGATGGGGAGTAAAGCAAACAAATTCAGTTTTGAATCTGAGGGTGCACCCACAAACCTTCCTCTCCCCAGCCCCCCGCACCCTCACATTTAAAATAAAAACGTGAACACGATGGAGGTTAAAAAAAAAAACAACCCCAACACACACACACACACACACACAACCAACACAACAAACCACACAGAGGAGGCCAGGGTTTCCCTGCCATAATTGAATTTTTAAATAGCAAGCCACCAGAATGATAAAGATACCTCGCAATATTTACAGATCAGCAGGTATGTTTTACATTTAAGGGGCAATTTATGGCTCTAGATTGAAATTAAAATTAGATTAGCTGTCTTCATTTCAATTAGTTCTAGGTGCAATCCAGCCACAGAAGACAGAATATAATCCCCCCCCTTTCGTCTAACTAAATATTTGCAATAGAACTTTCCCCATCAGTTGTAAATATCTGCAACCATAAATCGCTGCAAACCCAAACACGAGGTTGAGTCCCCAGCCCAGGCTCCCCATTGCAATTACAAATCCTCTTTTTTTTTTTTCCTTCTTCCCCCCCCCTTCCCTTTCTTCTTGTTGTTGTTGTAAACGTAAATATCCTCCAGCACTGAAAAGGAGCAAGAGAAAGATTTGAGGGGAGAAATGTCAAACTAGAGGAGAAATCCAACTTCCAGGCTAACGTGAGTTTGCAAGGTTGGGTGTTGCTTTCCTGGATGGCTGCTTTTTTCCCCCCCCCCCCCCCCCCCCTCCCAGGACCCACTTTGGGAAGGCTCTGAACCACGTTATCAATTCAGAAGTCGCCATGTTTTCCCCCCCTCTCTTTATGTCATATTTTCTCATCAGGAACACAAGCATTTGATTCCATAGTATTGACCAATGCTACAGGAGAACAAGAAGAAGGGAGGATTAAAAAAAAAAAAAGAAAGAAAGAAAGAAAGAAAAGGAGGGTAATTTATGGCTTAATATTCTGTGGACATCTGAGATTTATTACTGTGAATTCTGAGCTATTTTATTACAAGATATTAAGCAAACATTTCTTTAAAAAGCACACGACACCCACAACAAGGCACATCATGCACAGAGACACAGACGGTGCTGCCAAGCGTCAGCAGAAAAGGGGGGTGAGAGTTGGGGCGGGGAGTGGGGAGGGGGGGGGGGAAAGGAAAAGTTAAGCCTGGCTTAGGAAATTTGTGCGCCCCCCCCCCCTCCTTGCAACCCCAGATACCCCCTCTTCCTCCCACCCCCCCCTCCCCCCTCCAAGCAGGACCCCAACCCCTGGGCTGCGGGAGCGCTCCCCATCCCCATCGCATCCTCCCCATCCCCCGGCACCCCGGGGGTACTGGGGGGGTTTTGGGGGTGCAGGACTTACTTTCCATGCCCACTTAGTTTCAACTAGGGAATCAACAGAAGCAAAAGCAATTTTTTCCCTTTTTGACACCCGCCTCCCCATTGGCTCCCCCCGGGTCAGCTGACTTTGTCATTTTGTCTGTCCTGGAGCAGAGCCTTCCCTATAACAATCTAGTTCAGACTACAAACTGGAGACAGAAATAAATATTAAAGAAATCACACAGCCAGGTATAGAGGACGATATGAATTCCTATTTTACAAACCCATCTTTATCCTGCCATCTAACCAGTGGCCAAGAGGTGCTTCCCAACGTAGCCCTCAATTCAACTGCCTATGACCCTGTCAGGCATTTTTCTACTTATGGAGCAGCCGTTGCTCAAAACCGGATTTATTCTTCTCCTTTTTATTCACCGCAAGATAATGTTGTGTTTAGCTCCAGCCGAGGACCTTATGACTATGGATCTAATGCTTTTTACCAAGAAAAAGACATGCTTTCTAGCTGCAGGCAAAATTCTATGGGACATAATACACAGACATCAATCGCACAGGATTTTACCAGTGACCAAAACAGGAACACTTCGCAAGAACAAAAAACTAGCATTCAAATATACCCCTGGATGCAGCGTATGAACTCCCACAGTGGTAAGTTTTACAGCTCGGAGATATAAATTAAATAAACTGAACCATCTTTACGACCTTCTCCCTAGCAGAACAGGCTGAGCGACTTTTTATGGCCCCATAAAAACAATAATATAGCTCCTTCACAGTTGCAGCTACAGGCCTTTTATTTGTTAAGTTGTTGCAAGCAAATATGGCTTGTTATGCTCTTTCTAATTAAAAGACTTCGAGAGTGTAAAATATCCATAATAAAGTGCAGCGAGCTCTGCTCGGGAGTTAAGCACAAAATATTACCGGGGTGAAAATAAGTTTTAATGATGGGTGCGGGGAGTGCGGTGGGTTCCCCGCACCAAGAGGGGTCGGGGAGCTCCCCCTTCCCCCCCCCCCCCCCGCCCCATCCTTGCTCTCCCCCAAATCCTCCAATTGGCAAAAATAATGTGGGGGGGAAAAAAAAAAAAAGGAAATTAAAAAAAAATAAAAAAGGGGGGGGCGGGGAGGGAGCAGCATCCCGGGAGAAAATTTAATCCAAAATTAGATATATTTGGGGTGTTGGTTTTTTTTTTTTTAAAGAGGGGGGGGTTGTGCCGGGATGGGGGGAGGAGCGGGGCGGGCGCGGGGCTGCGCGGGGGCGGAGGGGGTTGCGCGGGTGCGGATGTCGCGTTTTTCCCCATCCCCCCCCCCTCCCCCCCCCCCTTTCTTTTTTTTTTTTCCTCCTGTCCGCGTTCTCCCGAGCTGACGATTTTTAGTCTGTTTTGTCTCGGCATCCCTAGGAGTGGGCTACGGGGCCGACCGCCGGCGGGGCCGCCAGATTTATTCCCGGTACCAAACCTTGGAGCTGGAGAAGGAATTTCACTTCAACCGGTACCTGACCCGGCGGAGGCGGATCGAGATCGCCAACGCTCTCTGCCTGACGGAGCGGCAGATCAAAATCTGGTTCCAAAACCGAAGGATGAAATGGAAAAAAGAGAGTAATTTGAGTTCGACCCTCTCCGGGGCGGGGGGGGGAGCGGCCGCCGCCGCCGCCGACAGCTTGGCCAAGGAGGAGAAGCGGGAAGAGACAGAGGAGGAGAAGCAGAAGGAGTGAAGAAGTGACAGCTCTGCTGCAGGACACCCCCCCCACACACACACACACACCCTTCCCGACCTCCACACCCCCCCCCCCTCGTATTTATCACTGGCACAACGTTTGGCTACGTTCAAAAATAATAATAATGAAAAAAATTAATCCTAATGGAAGGGAGGGGTGTTAAAAAATAATGTTTCATGTGGAAAGACACCCCCTCTCCACGGCTACACAGGCTCCCCCCCCCTCCTCAGCTCTCCCCCCCCCCGGCCATCGCCTGTTTATCTCACTCGGGATAAGACTGTTTCAAAGCCGCACACTCCCCCCCCCCGCCTCGTAGCCCTCCCCTCCCCAAAAAATGAGCACCCACCCTCCACTGTGCCGGGTCGGGCTCTGCCCAACCGCTTCTTCTCCCCCCCCCCCCCCCCAGCCAGAACAATCCTTCCCCCCGGTGAAAAAAACCTGATATCCCTGAAAAAAAAGCGCTCCTTCCACCTAAATATAGCATTTCCAAGAGCATCCTCCTTGTATTTAAGCAGATACCTGGGCTCATCACTGCATACTACAAACTGTGACAGTTTCTGTGTGAATATTTTTAACTGTGTTTGTGGTACCTGTATTTATATTTATGTTTAGCACTGTAATGTTCCACGGTATAAAGTGAATGGAGTTCTATAGCAGTAGAAAAGGACAGAAAAATGGTTAAAAAAAAAAATAAATCTTGTGTTACGCCCTCTCATGTATAAAGGTCACGTCCAGAGGACTATGTGGAGTATTTAATAAAAACTGAATATTATTTTTAAAGTTTATAGAATGGCCTCTGAGCTTCAGTCGAAACCCTTCGTGGTGATAACAGCCTGTTTAGAGAGTTCACTTATCCTCTGTGTGTTGTTCCTGAAAAAAAGAAATCAGCTCCCTGTCTCCTCGTTCTCCCTCCTCCGCACCTCTCTCATTCAAGAGGATTCCAAAAAAAAAAAAAAAGGGAGGGAGGGGGGATTACATTTTGCTTTGTCTCCTTGAATGAGTCTTGTTACTGTATTGTTCGGTGGCATCAGGAATCTATGCCATACCTCTCTCTTCATGATTAAAAATGGATTTCCAAAGTTCAAACCAGTATATATTTCTTATTGCACCCTCCTCAGTCAAACGCCAGGTCAAAGGTTTGGCTTCTTTTTATTCTTATTTTGATTTAATTTCAGCTCTGCGGAGCTGAGAATCCCCCAGCTCTGCGCAAGGACCTACCCCCCCCCTCCCTCCCCTGACTAATTTCGACCCAATAAACCTTTCCAGGGAGGGGGGGGAGTCAGTTTTATTCAGAAACTCATCCTTAGGAGAGCGGAAATTGTGGACATAACGCTGGGAAACAAACCCGCGGATAAACCATTGCGAAGGCTGGATTCAAAAAACCCAGCACATTGCGTTTTTCTCGCCTCTTTGTCACTGCTTTAATATTTGCTGGGCTGTTCAGGAGGTAGCACTTGGCCAGGGATGAGATTTCTTCCCTGGAAGCAGCTTATTTCCCCTTCGAGTTTTGTAATGAAGCAACCAGGATTTGGCGACCATAACCAGGAGGGGGGGAGGGGGAAAAAAGAGTGGAAAAAAGAAAAAAAAAAAGGAAAAAAAAAAGAAAAAAAAAGAAAAAAAAGGAGGAAAAGAAGAAATACAAAAGAAAAAAGGGGGGAAAAAAAGAAAAAAAAAAGGGGGGGAGAAAAAAAGGGGAGAAAGAAAAGAAAAAAAGCAGCCTGGGGAGTTTTTTTCCAGCCTATCCTTTGCTCGTCTCCAGCCTGGAATGTGCAGGCGACTTTTACAAGCCTCAAGAAAGACGAAAAAAAGCCACAACCACACAAGACCAAAGCCCATTTCTCACTTAAAAACGAAAGAAAGCAAACAGCACCAACGAGCAGGAGCCAAGAGGGGGTTTTTGCAAGAGGGGAACGACCTGGCCGGGGAGCAGGAGGCTCCCTGGGTGGAAAAGAGGCTGAGTTTCTCTCTCCAAAAACAAAAAAAAAAAGGATCAAAAAAAGGACCAAAAAAAAAAAAAAGAGAGAAAAAATACCCAGAGCCCAACATACATCCACAACCCCACGTCTCTAACTCAGAGGAGGAAGGCGATGTGTAAGACCCGGCGCTTTCAAGGCTTTTCCCTGCTCAGTGGAGATGGACTAGAAGGGAAAAAAAAAACCAAACCATGCTCAGGTCTGCGAGCAGAAAAGGAGATGGGGAGGGGGGGGGGCTCAGAGCTGCCCCTCTCCCACCGCACCCCCTCCCTGCTCCCTGCTCCAGAGGGCTGGAAATTCAGATTTGGAGGCATTTCTTTCCCCTTCGCCTTTGAGAGGGGTTGGTTTCTCCAGTGAGGAGCAGACAAGGAAGAGCCAGGCTCCTGCCAGCAATAAATTGTGAGGCTGGGAGCGCCGAGGGAGGGGGGGGGCAGGAAAAAAAGGGTACCAGGAACGTAAACTTTGGCGCATTGAAGGAGCTTCCATGCGAGGAGCAGCCCCTGCGTAAAACTCTCAAGCTTTCCCGACCTCCAGCCATTCCCAAAGTCTTGGAAAGCAACGCTGGGGATGCGCGTCCTTCCCTTCCAGCCGGCAAATCTTCGCGCAATTAAAGAAATTAAAGCTGATGCGGAGGTTACGCGCTGCTGCCAGCGGCCCCCCCTGCTCGCACCCACCGAAAAGAGGAAAAAACACCCCCCCCCCCCCCCGTTTTTATATCCCCCCCCCTCCAAGCCGCGCAGTTGCGATTTTGGGGGGGGAAGAAATAAACGCGCAAGTAAAATGGAAAGAAAAAGCGTTGGGAAAAGAGCGGAGGGAGCGCGGAGGCCGGCTGGGCTCTGCTCCCCCCCCCCTTCCCCCCCCCCCCCCCCCGCATGGAGCTGCGCGGGGGGGTGCGGGGGCCGGCTGGGGGCTGCTCATCTACCGCAGGTCTGCGCGGGGGGGCGCGGAGCGCGTGTGCGGTGCCCCCTCCCCATCCTCCCGCGGGGCTGCGCGGGGGGGTGGGGGATGCGGTGTGGTGCATCCCGCCATCCTCCGCAGGTTTGCGGGGGGGGTGTGTGTGCGGTGTGATGCACTCACATACCCCCCCTTCGCCTTCATCCTTCGGGGGGGGGGGGTGCGGTGTGATGCACTTACACACATCCCCCCCCTTCATCCTCCGCGGTGCGGTGCGGGGAGGTGCATCCCCCCCATCCTTCGCAGGTTTGCGGGGGGGGGGGGGGATGTGTGCGGTGTGATACACTCACACACACATCCCTCCCCCCGCTTCATCCTCCGCGGGGGGGTGCGGTGTGGGGTACCCATACACTCCACCCCTCCTTCATCCTCCGCGGGGGGGTGCGGTGTGGGGTACCCATACACTCCACCCCTCCTTCATCCTCCGCGGGGGGGTGCGGTGCATGTCCCCATCCTCCGCGGGGCTGCGCGGGGGGGCGCGGAGCGGCGGTGCGGTGCCGCGGAGCAGCGCTAGGTGCCGCTGCCGCCTCGCCGTCCCGCAGCGCGCTCCGCCCGCGCTCCCCCCGCGCACCCCCCGGGCTCCTTCCGCGGGCGCCCATCAATTAACCCGCCCCGGGGTCATCAAGGCAAATTGATGAGTGGCCGGCGCCGTCACGTGACGCCACTTAAAGATCCCATATTTGGGCAGCGCAGAGAGGGGGGAAAAAAAGAAAGAAGAATCCCCACCTATAAATTCTGCACTTTAGGAGGAACAAAAAACGCTTCCTTCCCCCCCCCCCCCCCCAGCCCTGAACTTCAAAGGGCCACAAATCACCCTAATCAAAGCGGTTAAAAAAAAAAAAAAAATAAAAAAGGGGAAAAAAAGAAGAAAAAAAGAAAATAAAATAAAAGAAGAAAAAAAGAGGAAACAAAAAGGAAAAAGAGGAAAAAAAAAGGAAAAAGAGGAAAAAAAGAAAAAGGAAAAAAGGGGGGAAAAGAAGAAAAAAGAGGGGGAAAAAGGGGGGAAATCAATTCCCCCTCCCCAAATTTTCTTTCCTCCCCCCCTTTTTATTGTTTTTTTTCCTGCCCTCCTCCGCCATGAGTTCTTACGTCGCCAATTCGTTTTATAAGCAAAGTCCCCCCGTTCCTGCCTATGCCATGCAAAGTTATGGAAATTATGGAAGTGTGCCTGAGGTTCAGTCCCCCAGGTACCGCTACGGTGGCTTGGATCTAAGCATCACCCTCCCCTCCTCCGGGGCTGCCAGCTCCCTGGACATGGCTGCGACCCCCCGAGCTAACCCCGAGCGACCTTCCTGCACGGTCATGGGTTCTTCAGGGCATCCTTTAGCCAGGGATGAGCAAGCATCCCTAAATCCCGGGATTTACAGTCAGAAGAGTGCTAACACGCCGCTGGAAGAGAGATCTAAGAGCTCGGCTGAAATCAAAGCTGAGCCCGTGCAAACAGCACAACAAGGAGGACCACAACTGCAGCAGCAACAACCTCCACAAATTTACCCCTGGATGACCAAACTACACATGAGCCATGGTAAAACTTCTTGATTTTTTTTTTTTTTGGTTTCACAGGATTATTTTTTTTTCTTTCCTCTTTTTTTTTTTTTCTTTCCTCTTTTTTTTTCTTTCCTCTTTTTTTTTCTTTCCTCTTTCCTTTCCTCTTTTTTTTTTTTTTTTTTTGCCTTGGGTTTTTATAGGCCATACGGGGCAAATAATAAAAAACCTGAGGTCGTAAATTTTACGACTAAGGCATCAATTGCTCGTAAAACTGTCCACTAAAAGGCTTAGAGGCTATATACGCCCAAATTTATGACGGCATAATTGGATCATAGAAACAAAACGTGTATAAAAGGCAATATTCCATTTTTTTGGGAAGGGGGGGTTAAAAATAACTTGAAATACACATGTTCTTGGAGGGTGAGCTTTAAAAAAAAAAGAGACACCAGAAGGGAAAGCGTGGAGAGGTTTTTCCCCCCCTTCCCAGGGCTGAAAGAGGGGGGGAAAAAAAGAGACAAGACCTCCAAGAAAAGATATTTCCCTCCTTTGTACATTTCCTTATTGTCCGAGAGGAAACAGGTTCAGTTCTGGCTCATCCACACGCGTTTGATCTGAGCTTTAGAACGGAAAAGAGAGGGGGGGGGCTGAAGGTGTTGGGGAATGGAGGATTTCAACCTCCTTCACTCCCTGCCTGCCCACAGCCCAAGCGAACTTCTGTGCATTCTGGATTTGTAACCGGGTTTTGTCATTAAACAATAAAAAAAAGAATATAAAAATCCACCCCAAATCGTTTTGCTTTTTCATGCGGTGTCTTCCCTATTTTTCTCCTTCCCTAGAAACGGATGGGAAACGCTCCCGAACCAGCTACACCCGCTACCAAACTCTGGAACTAGAGAAAGAATTCCATTTTAACAGATACCTGACCCGGCGGAGGCGCATTGAGATCGCCAACAACCTCTGCCTGAACGAGAGACAAATCAAAATCTGGTTTCAAAACCGGAGGATGAAGTGGAAGAAAGATTCCAAGTTGAAAAGCAAAGAGGCTCTTTAGGTGGGATCGCAGGAGATTGAGGGGTCCCTGCTTTTATTTTTTTTTGTTATTGGGGTCTTTTTTTTTTTTTTTTTTTTGGGTTGGTTGGTTTTGTCTTTTCCATCCTGGTGGAAGCGACCTTGAGGAAACTTGGATTTTTTTGGGGTGGGGAGGGAGGGAGCTGCTGGATGGACTCTGGTCCGTACCTTCACCAATCCCTCAGACAAAGGGAATCTCTAATTAGTATGCAAAAAAAAAAACCAAACCAAACCCCGCTGTTAGCTTCAGGCAAAAATTTAGTGTCTCGCTCTTTAGGTTGTTACTGAGTGTCCTAACTTGTGCGCTTTCTGGGGGAAAAAATCACCAAGAAAAAAAAAAAACACCACCAAAAAAGGCTTTAAAAATCCACAGGGTGGCTGGGCCGTGTCCTCTCAGCTCAAAAAAATCACAATATTCCGAGGAAAAATGAAAAAGGAGCTGGTGAAGAAGGAAAGAAAAAGAAAATAAGGGGAAAAAAAAAAAAACCAAACCCCAAAGCCAGTAAGTTTTGTGGAGTCGCAGCTTCGCTCTCTGCTCACCCTGATGGGAGAAAGGATTTGATGTGGGAATTGCCCTGGAAAGATGCTCTGGCACCTCCGCTTTGGCTCCCTCAAGTCGGAAAGGAAAATATCGCCCCTCGCTGGGGCTTGGAACTCCTTAAAATCCCCTTAGAAAACCCCAGGGAAGGGGGGGGTCCCTGGTGTCTGTGTGCGTTGGGACTCGGCTGGCATCATTTTATTATTATTTGCATATAAAAGAAATGAATAGACTTGGGCTGGGGTTGGGGGTGGGGGGGGAGGGTTGGGGTTGGGGACACCGGTTTGAGCGGCTCCTCCGAAATCTCCGAGCAGGAAAAAGTGCAGCATGGGAGGTGGGGAGGGAGAAAAAAAAAAAGAAACAAAACCCAACAAACCAAACCACCTCTGGACTTAATATTATTGTGTATTTATTTGTTGCGTAATTACTGTAGATTTTGCTAAATGCTAAGATATATATTAAAAAAAGCCAAGGCGAACCCCAAATTTCTACATCTCTGTCTAAATTCAGTCCATTGCAGTAACCTCTTTTATTCCACTTCTCCACTGATGTATATTTCTCGGTTATATATATATATGACTTATATATATATATATATATATCGGTTTATTTATCAGTTGCCGTTTCGCTTGCGAAAGGGCGAGGAAACTTCTATTTTGTTATATGGAATAAACAGTAAATAATGGCAAAGTTGGCGCTCCGGGCAGATATTTCTGTGCTTCCCCGCCTTAGAGCAGCTTTTTGCTCCTCTGCTACTCTAGCAAAGTCTTGATTTTTACAAATATTCTTAGGTATCCAAAAAAATTTGTAAAAAAAGCAGATTTTAGGAGGGGCGGAGGGATGCTTTAACTCAGAGCATCCTTCTCCCCCACCCTGGAAAAGGTATGGGATGCTTTTCCTCTTTCCCAGAGGATAAGGAGGGGAGGAAAAGGGGTTTGGTTTTCAGCTGAGGGTTAAGCTGGGCCCTGAGGAAGGTGAGCTCCTCTCTGTCCCAGTTCAGATTTTTTCATCCCTTAGGCTTTTCCTTCCAGGCTGGTAGGTGGCATTTTATTAGGAATATCAAATTAAAATTACCTTCCCTCTCTCTTTCTCTCTCCTCCCTCCCCTCTTCCCTCCCCAATGTATATTCGGGATAAAATGACTGGTTTTTGCCCCCAAACCTGGCAGCCGCTGCCTCTCGCTGCAGGGTTGGGCAGCGCTTGAACGCGGGAAGGAGGTCCCAGTGCTCGGCTGGAGGTGACTGGGATGGGGATGGGTGCGAAGGGGCTCTCTGGGGAGGGGTTGGGGTGTCCTCCAGGCCCTGCTGCACCCCCCACCTCTTCCCCAGGGGAGCATCTCTCGGGGAGGCTGAGGGGAAAGGGAGGACTGCATTCCTTTGTTGGTGTCAAAATATAGATATTATAGTACCCTCCTATATATTATATTATATCATATTATATCATATTATATTATATTATATTTTATATTATATTATATTTTATATTATATTATAGTTTATATTATATTATTATATATTAGTTTATATCATATTATAGTTTAGTTTAGTTTATATTATATTATTATATATTAGTTTATATTATATTATATTAGTTTAAATATGCAATATATATAATTTTCTCTCTCTGCTAAGGTGGAGGGGCTTCAGGCAGAACACAGGGCTCTGCCCCTGGGATGACAACACCCCTTCCAAAGGGTGTCCATCCATCCTTAGAGCCTCACCCTTGGATCCATATGGACTCTTTCCATCCCTCCAGCCATATGGCATAGGCGCCGGGCTGCAACACCACCCCCCCCCACCCTTCGTGGCGAGTCTCTGCCTTCCCACGTGCTTCCCCCCCCCCCACCACCACCTTCCCCCCGCCTCCCAAGGGTGGGTGCAGCCCCCTCCTCTCCAACCCCACTCGTGGGTGCTGGTGGATTTGCATAGAGCTCAACCTAGCTTTTCCCAGGCTCCGCCGAGCAGCCAGACACCCAGGGTGGCTCCTCCTGGGTCTTCCCACTTATTTACGGGCGAAAACAAATGCTGGGCGAAGCCAAGAAGCTCCATAAAACTTTATAGGATTTCCTTTACACACGGGAAACAAGGGAACAATTTCCTGAACCTGCAAAACAAAAGTTTCTTCCAGCAGAGGCTCTGCCTGCCTTGAGGGGTTCAATTAGCAAATCGGGCTCAAACGGGGCTTTGATTTTCATCCTCAGCAGTGGATTTCATGGTTTGCTATCGGTGGACCTGGAGTTCTGGTTCTTTTGGCGAGTTAATCTGCGGAGATATCGAATTTCCCCGTCCTTTAAAAGCCAGGGGCTTAAAATCCTCTTGATTTCATTTCCCCATCGGTTTGGGGTGCAAACCCCTCGCATTTCTGGGCTTTCTCTACCACAGCGGCTCCCTCACTCCTGGGGCCTCGGGGGGGGGTGGGGGGGGGGTGGGGGGTGGTGGGGAGGATTTCAAGGAGCTGGGAGGGCTCCGTAACGATTCCAATCATCTCTTTTCCTTCTTTAATTCCCTTTTTATTCTCTCCCCACGCTGTGTAAATCTATTGACTGGTTGTTCAGGCACGAACCCCTCTTGGCGCGTCCTGGTAATTGCTCGTTATTCCGTTCAGTTTTCTCTTAAGCAACATCTTCCCCCCCCCCGCCCCCCCCCGCTCTCACGCTGTTATCGCAGCCTCTCCGCGTTTTTGATTCTGATTTTTGATTCTGATTACATTTCGCACTCTAACAACACCTTTCCCCCCCCCCCCCCCCGCCTCTCCTTTTAAACCTAAGGGCAGCTTAGGTTTGTCAAGGTAAGGGTTAACCAGCTCCTTGACCACGCGTGTTTCATCCTCGGGGGGGGAGGGGGGGGGGAACCCAACCTAAATAACCCCCAAAATCACTTTAAATTCCAAACTTTCGCGTTTCCACCCTGCGGAGGGGGGTGCAGCTACTTATGATTAATTATTGGCTTCTCCTGACCTGGGAGGGGGTGCTTTCTGCACCCCTCATCCCTCTCTTCTTTAGGGGGCATTTTTGGGGGGGGCTGGTGGGTGGTTGGTGGGTGTTGTTGCTGGTGCTGTCTGGAAGAGATTTGTCCTTTTATTTCCCCTCTCGGCTACTCAATCCCTTCCCAAAGACTCAAGAAGGAAATAGAAAAGGACTTACCTTGCCCCGCCATCCGTGTCAACCCCGTGAGAACTTAAAAAAAAAACCCCAACAAACCAACCAAAGTTCCATTATATATATATATATAAAATTTTTTTTTTATATAGAAATCCAGGACTTTTGTTGTTTGTTTTGATTTTTTTTTGTTGTTGTTTCTTTTGGGAAAAAAAAAAAAAAAAAGAAAAAAAAAAAAAAAAAACAAACACCAAAACAAAAACCACCACCAAACAAAACAAAGCTCTTTTAGTTTCACCGAGAACATGAGAACATTAGCAGAAATACTCATGGCTTCTATGCGAATTTAGTAGTTTAAAACTTTTGAAGGTTATTTATGTGGATGGCCCTAAGCAAAAGCCCTGAATGGCTCTCAGGGAGCACGTGATGTCATTAAACTAAGTTTTATGGTTTGGGGGAGCTGACAAACCCACAATATATTTACATCATATATAATCTTAACTGTCCACCATCGCAGCTGCTAGAGCTGTTTAATGCTGGGACAGTGGGACCAGGCGCTTAGAGCGGAGCGCGGCGGCTGCGGGGCTCCTGGACCAGCATCTCCCCAGTCACCCCAGTAAGTTTTTCATCCAACTCTCCTTTTTTTTTTTTCTTTTTTTTTTTTTTTTTTTTTTTTCCGTTTGTTTTAACGCATTTGAATGATTTCATTTTATTTTTAACACATCTAGGAACGGTGAAACATTTTTTACGTTCCCCTCCCTGCTTGGGAAAGGAGGTGGTGGTGGTGGTGGGGGTGTGTTTTGAGCTGGGGGGGGGTGGGGGGTGGGGGGATAAAGCTGGAATGTGAGTTTCGCAAAGGGGAGCTGCAGGCAAGGATCTTATCTGGCAGAATCTCTGCTCCCCCCTCCCTCTCCCTCGCATCCCCAGGGCTGCTGGAGAGGAGATAAGGCCGAAAGAAGGTCTCTATGTTAAGGTTCGGCAGGCAACCCCCCCCTTCCCTATCATCCCTCCCCCCCCCCCCCCCAGGTCCAGCCTGGAGGTAGGCTGTGCGCATCCCTAAGTTTCAGCCTCATCCCTAAGTTTGGGGGGGAGGGGGGGTGTGTGGATTTGTTTGTGTTTGGGCTTTGTAAAGAGAGGAGGGGAAAGGAATGAAAAGGGAATAAAAGGAAGGGGGTGTAAATATTGTGAGGAAGAAGCGGCCCGTGCGGGGGGGGGGGGGGGGGGGGGCGGGCAGGCAGGGCCGGTGCAGGTGTGCGGTGTGTGGGGGGGTGGTGGTGTCTATGCGCATCCCCATGGCATGCAGGGTGGGGGGGGGCACGCAGAGGGCAGAGGGGCTGTGAGGAGGGTGGACCCCCCCCGTCTCTGCTGGGGGGGTGTTTGATAAAGTGGGGGGGTCATGCGTGGGTCTGCGTGGCTGAGGGGGCCTTTTTGTGGGGACTCCTTGGGGTGCTGGGATGCCCCCCACGACCCCAGGGGATGGTATTTTTGGGGGGGGACACAACAGAAGGGGAGTGCAACTGGAAAGGGAGGAGAGGTGGCTCCACTCTTTGCTCCCCACCCCGGGGTGCCCCCTACGAGGAATGGATCCCATGGGGCACCCCCTCCTCACCCCCTCCCAGAAAATAATGGCCAGGCCCCTATTGTTCTCGGGGGGGGGGGAGTGGGGGTGTGGGTGCAGATGCTCAGCTTTCTGCTCCCCCCGACCCCGCCCCCGGCCCGGAAGGCCCCATCCTGGTGTTATCCTGGGCCTGGCATTTAGGAGGGATGCATGCTGGGGGGGGGGGGGGGGGGGGCATTGCAGGGTCTCACTGTGACGTGGGTTATCTGGAGGGGTTTCCACCTGAGAACGCGCACGCACGCACGCACGAGCACGCCAACACGTGTGTGTGCACACGGGCAGGTGTGCAAGTGCGCACACACACGTGTGCACGTTTGTGGCAGCGTGCAGGCACGCGGATGCACGCTCGTGCACCTGCACGCACGCACGCGTGTGCTCACAGGGGCGTGCGCACCCCCCATCACAAGGGCACGCGCACCCACGAGGCGTCGCACCCACGCAAACGCCCATGCGCCGTGTGTGCTGCCTCCCCCGTGGGTGCTCGGGGGGACTTTAGGGGTGCTGAGGGTTGAACTCTGGGGGTGCTGGAGGGAGGCTCTGGTGGTGCTAGAGAGGCTCTGTGTGTGCTGGGGGGGGGGGCGCAGTCAGTGCTGGGGGGGGCTCTGGGGGTGTTAGGGGGTCCTGTGGGTGCCATAGGAAGGCTCGGGAGGTGCTGGGGGGGCTCTGGGAGTGCTGGGGTGGGGGTCTGGGGGTGCTAAGCCTCACCACGCACCTGCTCCCTTGCAGAGATGGGGGGACCCCCTGCAGCCGGGGCCGGACCCCCCTCTGCACCCCAGGGATCGTTGCTCCCCATCCAGAGGGAGAGGCAGGGCTGCAGAGTTCTGTACCCACAAACTTTGGGAAAAGGATGGAGTAAAAGGCAGGGACGTGACAAAACACCTGGGGATCCCCAAATGTTTTCCTCTCCAGAGCCCTGTGGGGGCTCAAGGGCCCCCCAAAAGCAGGGAGTGAGCCAGCAGGAGGGTCCGGGGCAGCCCCTTGGTACCTGCGGTCCTTCGGGGGCACCCGCGGGGTGAATTTTAACCCCCTTCTCCACATGCGTTACTCGGAGCCCCTCATTTTGGGGGGGGGTCCTGCGGGGGTCGAGCCCTCCCGAGGGGAGCAGTTGCCTTGGTCTTCGTGACGTCAGAGGATGAACTTCGGCGATTTTCGGGGTGGGGGCTGCTCTTCTGCAGAGACCTTCTGAGCCCCCTCTCAAGCCTTCTTTGCACCCCCCCCCCTTTTGACACCAGGACCGGGGGCTGCACAAACCCATGTGGGGATGTATTTGGGGGGGGGGGGGTGTGCGGATTTTAGTCTCCATCATGAAGATGTCCCATTGGGAGGTTGGATTCCCTACCACCCCCTCACCCCCCCTCCCCTCTAGGGCAGTTCCTGCTGCCTGAGCCCTGGGCAGGAGTGGGGAGCTATGGGGATCTATAGGGCTCCATCTCTGGGGTGTGCGGGCCCTGAAGGTGCCATATATCAAAAAATAGCATCAGAAATAATCCCTATTTTCCTTACACCGCCTCCCTGAGCAGCGGGATGTCCCCACGGGCGTGGGACAAGGCCACTGTCCCCAGCTCAGGGTTCTCCAGGGCTCTCAGTATCCTTTTCTCACCTCTCACCCTAGGGTGCTGCGGGCTTGGAAAGGGTTAAAACTGCTAAAAATTAGATTTAATCTCTTTATTTAGCCGGTCGTTAAGAGTGGAGAAAGGTGTTAGTTAAAAAATCACTGTGCCAAAACCTCGGGCAAATCCAAGCCAGGACCCAGGGGAGCTGGGAACACGCAGGGGTTGGGGGAAGCCAGACCCCCCCCCCCCCTCCATCACCGACCCCCCCCCGGAAAAGCTTGGAGAGGCTCATTTGTACAGCGGGGATAACGCGAAGTCGCTCCAAACCTGGGAAGAGAGGGGATATGGGGGGAGAGGTACCTCCAGCTTCACTAAGGACCACCAGAGCTTTTGGGAGGTGGAAGGGGATGCTTTTCCACGCGTGTCCAGCCTGGCTGTGGCGGAAACATGGGGAGGTATCAAATTTGAGGAGAAAAGAAATGAAGTTTTTTTGCATCCGACGTGAAACTCGGCTCTTCCTTTCCTTTGCGACCTCTCATTTCCCACCTCTTCCTCTCGGTGACGGATGGGAAGGGAGGGTGTTATTAAAAATAAATGCTAAGCTGGAGACATTTCTTCCAGATATTTGGGGGGGGGGTTTCGCTTTAATTCGAGTTCAGAGGCTGCGCGCGCGACCGGGAAAGCTTCCATTCGTCTGTTGTGGGAATTGCGGGATTAAAAAAAAATAATCCAGCGTTTCTGAGAAATTCTCCCTTTGGAGTAACAAATAAAATAATTTTATGAGTAATTGGACAAGAGAAAGAAAAAATCAAGCCCGGAAAATAAGTCTGGGGAACAGAATTCCCCCGTGTTCAGCTCGGTGTTAGAAAATAAAAGAGTTCTTGGAGGGTGGGAGGCAATCCGGCTGCAATAGGTGAAGCCCGAGCTTTCCATCCCATAATCTGGGGCTTTTATTTTGCCTCCCCGAGGTGGGGACGAGTTTCCAATCCTCATTTTTCGTCGTGTCGTGTGTGTGTGTGTGTGTGTGTGTCCCCCGCTTATTCCCCAGCAGCCGGGCAGCCGAGCCCGCCTGTCCCTGCACATCCTATTGATGGATTGATTTTATTGATTTATTATCCGCTCCTCAAAGCGCCTTTCTATCAAATGATGTTTTGATCTGGGTTTTCCCAGTCAAGAGTTGAATCCCCAGTTATCGATTTCTATTTCCCCCCCCCCCCTTCCTTTCTTTTTTATTTCTCTGAGAGGAGGGGGTTTATTTGCCATTTTCCTCTCGCCTGGCAGACACGACCCCTTTTCCCAGCTGGGACCGGGAATATCCATCCTCTCCATCGCCTTTCCTTGCTTTTAGGAAAGAAGGGATGAAAAAAAACCAAACACCCCCCCTCCTTTCGCTCCGGATAGGTCCTTTCTACCTCTTTATCCCAACTCCTATCCTGTCCTGAGGGAGCAAAGTGTCAAAGCAACGCGGTTTGGCTGGATATGAAATAAACGCACCTTTATTTTCCCTTACGTACAATTTATTCGTCCTTTTCTTCCCTCTATTTAAGATACCCTTCCCTATTTAAGATACCGGTGCTCTGTATATGTGTCTGGATGGATTAATATGTGTGTATATTTATATTTATGTGCAGTCCATAGGGGATTGGGGAGGGGGGGGGGGGGCTGTGCCCGCCTGGACACACGCGCACACTCGTGTCAGCAGACCCAGCTCTATTTAAATGTTTTCTTGGCACTTAGCAGATTCCTCTGATTCCCTCTCAGCAGTAAAATAAGCAGCAGGGAAGGGAGAGCGGCTACTGTTGACCCCTGGTATTTATCCGCGTCCAGGAGTTGAGAGTTTG